>MU228034.1:269962-286146 GCA_018584345.1 Thuja plicata
TGATCATCATTTCCTTCTTCGGCTTCATCCTCACTTTCGTTTCTAACATTAAGATTCATTCCTCTGCGAATCTCTTCTTGTAATGCTCGCACTTGTCTCTGGAGCTCTCTAACCTCAGGTGTCACAATGCCAGCTCTTCCGCCTCGTTCCCTTCATGGAGGCATTTTCACGATGTGTGTTGAAACCCTAACCACGGTCCTGGTGCAAACTACCTCATAGTCAGCGATCTATTGACACACTCATGAACTTCTCGCTCTGATACCACTTGATGAAGGGTGCTCCCCTTAATGCCACAAACACATAACAAAAACAGAGAAGCAACAATAATTTGCAAGAACAGAAAATGGGCTTCTTATTATCTCCACAAATATGGAATTACAAACTTTCAGAATTACAATATGCAAAGCCACATGGGCATTCCCTTTACAATATTCTGTAGGACAAAGCCTCGAATTATTTCCCATATCTAACCAGAACTGCCCTAGACAACACTACGGGCCTTCTTTATATAGGCAATTTCCACCGCCCGAGAAGGTTCCAGAAATCTAGCCATTAAGGCCAACTACCCTTAGCATTTAATTATTTTTCACTTTTATTACAAAAGGGTCGGCTTTAAATATTTACAAAACATGAGATTAGGTAGCCTAACTTCCGGAAGCCATAACTTTTGAACCGTAGCTCCGATTGGCTATTATAACCACTTTCCGGAAAGGGGAGATCGCGATCTACAGTGCCTATCTTGCGAAGCGCCAATCAGCTAGGGGTTCGACCTCGATCCGGAGCCTCTAAGGTCCTAACAATTGAGCTCAAAGATTTTGCACCCTAAAATCTCAACAATAAATCCTTAATAACTTCGCCAATATAGATGATCTGGCAATGAAATTCAATTGGCATTCTTATATGACTAAGATGAACCTTCACCTGGAAAATTAGAACATTCTAAGTTCAAATGACAAACTTACTAAAAATATTAAGTTTCCAAAAATAGCAGCTTTGTACAAAATAGCCCTTATTGAATAGAAAAACACATATTTTTGGGTGATGCAAGATTGCCCTTACACCCAGGATGCTCCTGCATCAGTCATTCATTTCCATTTCCCTTAAAAGTCTATATTCACATTTGTAGCATATCTATGTATAGGTGTTAGTTTACCTTTTCTTCTTTCCCTTAAAAGCATAATAACCCAAAAACCAAAATAACATCTTAAGAGGGAGTTTATCTGTAAAATTCAAAGGAAGATCATCCATTTAATGGATATCTCTCCAATTCTGGGTTGGTAGTTTGTCCTAAATATTGAGCATAAGGAGACATTTTAAAGGTTATTTTGGGAGGGAAAAATCTACAACTAACATTATAAAATCAAGTTACACCCCCTCATTGTGATATACACATCCAAATCCACACACATCAATTCAATTTCAAAGTGCAAGCATTCAAGTACTTAAGAGCAAGTGATCAAGAATCCAAGGCATTAAAGACAAGGGGTAATTTTTAGATCTATAAAATTCATGATAACATCCATGATTACCTATTCCTAAAGTCAGCTAAAAAGAGTTAGCATCAACAATCCTTGTGATAATTTCGACACAAAGAAGACCTATGAAGGCATAAACATTTAATTTTTAGATCTAGCCTCTACTACAAAGAAACATGATTTAATTTTCAATTTAATCTATTTTTCAATTTCAAGGTTAATTTATAAGCCAAGGTTCAACCTAGGCATACCCCCATCAACCTAAAAAGAATGCTTTCTTTTTGTGTGCAAGTGGTAAGTGATGGATACATGGATTTAGGATCAAATCAAGCATTAGAATACCTACAAATCCTATTTTGAAAATCCAAAAAGGGTGGTACTATGTCAATTTGAATGATTAAATCCCAGGACCATCCTTATTTGATCAACTAAGTCCCTCTAATTCTTCTCCAAACTTTGATCGCATGTTCTTCTCTTTCCATATTTCCAAATCTACTACTAAAGTCGACATATATTTTTTTTGTTCTACTATATATTCCAAAAACTACCATTTCATCATACTTTGCCCTAGTTCTTGCATTCCTCTTTCATAATTATATAAGAATATTTGAATCCCAACAAAAGACCACTGAATCCACTTTGTTCTCAAACAATCTTGAGCTAAGTGAATAATTCTCCTTCCAATGTGAGTGGTAAATATGGTAGAGATTCATATTTTGTATGCATAGACTAGTGAACCCTACTTATTTTCCTACATTACATTTTGGTGAACCCAAATCCTTAAATTTAAATTCTAATTTGGATTTCTAGATCTAAGTTGTATGCATTTCATTGATATTTTATGCAATAATTTTTGGAATATATCATTTATGAATTTATATGAGGTTTTTGTCTATCAACATTACCTTTTGGTAAACTTGACATATACTTACATTATCTTTTGATCTTCATTTTAGAATTAATTTTTAGATCTGATTTATATGCTTAATTGTTTCATCTTATAATTTAAAGATTCTAATTTACAATAATATTTCATTTTATGAAATATTTAAATGATCAATTATCAATGATTTGCATTGTTTATACATCTCCTTCATATCTAGCTTTGTGCATGATTTTTATGTCCTTGAGCCCTATATCTAATATCCCCATGAGAAGAAGCTATAGGCTTATGACTTCTCTAATTTTAAATACTAAACGTGTAGAGGGTTGGGAAAATGTGTCTCAATCTTGCAATTACATATGGAAGCTATTTTTATTAAGTCTTTCATTTGAGCATAAAAATTTTCCAATTTCTTTTTTGGAGGTTAATTTTGGATATGTAATCATGTCGGTAAAGTTTCCTGGCAAGATCATGTCTAGTTTTGAAGATATTAAATTTTTCAAATTTGTTGAAGGGGTCATATGAAAGCTTCAAACTTAATTTTGAAGGCCTTAGAGGATCCAAAAGGGGTCAAACCTTGTTCAAGATGGTGCTTTGTGTTTCCAGTTGTAGATCACTTCAAGAGGTTTCCAAACAATGGTTATAATAGACAGATACATGGTTCAAAAGTTATGGCCTCCAAAAGTTGGGTCCCAAAATAGGAAATGTAAAAATGTGTCAAACATGTAAATGAGTTGTAAATGGGAGTTACACATGTTGGCGTGTGTATTGACACATTATAGGGAATCTTTGATTGGAGATAAGATGGGTGCCTCCTTTTGGGGTGGTTTTAGCTCATGGTTTTGTAATATCATTTGATGATTTATTGTATTTAATCTCCTACATATTAGATGCATGAGATGGAGGGTGTGTAATAGTCTTGTAGCTTTCAAGTTACCTCTAGATCTCTAGTTGATGATACTCCTAGGAGAATCTCTCTGCGACTATACTGTAGTATGTTATTTATTGTTGAATAATATATTGGGATTCTTTTGGAGTGTGGGGTTTTTTCTCTCAAAAGAGTTTTCCCCATGTAAATCATTGTGTTGTGGTATGAATATTATTTATGTTATTTCTATTAAATTTTGTAATTGTGAAAAAAATATGAGAAATTTTTTACATTATTCTCCCCTTAGAGTTAGTGTAGGAAGTTGTTATGCTACTTAAGGGTGTAGAGCATGGGTCAACTAACATTCTCTCTGGGAATTTAGGTGAAACCTCTATGCCTACACATGAAATAACTAACAGTATGGAGAGTCATTCTTCCCACACTTCTCATGATGAGGATGATTCCTTAACATGAGTATCTCCTAACCAATTGAGAAATCTTTTTAATGACTTGGAAAAAATTGAACATTGGATGATTCAAGAATACTTGAATAGTGAGGAAAACCTCTTTATTAAAGGATTTAGGAGTATGATTAAAAGTGATGAGCATGGTGTGGAAGTGTTTCATGGAGTTTCTCATATCATGGACAATGATATCATGCCTATCAAAATTTGTGTTGAATATCTTAACTTTTCTAACCCTACCAATCATGTTGAAAATTCTATTCCTATACCAACATCATTGTATAATGTGCCTAATTGTACACCACTATCATGGCTACATCTACACAAAGAACAAATCCTACACATGTTAGTCTCGGAGGAATCCCTACCAATCTAAATTATTACATACCTCATATCTCAATACTCCATCCATTTCCCACAATATTGCACCTCCTTAACAATCAAACATGTCCAATACCAACCCATCTATCAAAGCAATAATTTAACCTAGATTAAAGTATTTCATTCTTGTAACAAAAATTGGATTCCACAACCCAGTCCAAATTCAACATTTCAACTTGTGACATTTTAGACCCTCTATTCTAAGACATTATTTGTGTCATTATCCCTTGATACATGTAAATTTCTCATTTGGAGACATACAATGGAAATTTGTTTACTATAACATTTAGAGATAAGATCTTGCAATGGTATTTTTCTTTGCCTCCTAATTCCACTCACTCCTTTTTAAAAAATGGCTAATGTATTTGTACAATAATTTCAACATAATATTGGTCCTCAAATTACTTTGACTAATTTGGTTCATTGCAAATAAGGAGGTAGAAAGTCACCAATTTCATTGGTAGATATAAAAGATTGAATACTTAGATTACTTATCTTGTGATTGATGTTGATGTTCAAAATAATTTTCATTTCTAATTTGCAAAAAATACATTATAAATAATTTACTATTTTTAAAAAGTTGATTTTCTTTACCCAATTGTGTTCAGTGCTTCATAATTATCAACTTTAGGTGAGCCAATTTAGATTGTTGACATCAATGGCTCTGGTTGATAAGAATGATGCCACTCAAAAATCATTCTAAAAGTTCCAAAATCCAAAATAAAGGACACATAAATATTAACAATAGTTCTTCAAATCACGTTGATGCACAAGTGACAGTTGCAACACCAGCTATGACTCCTTTGTCATCAATCTTTAAACCTATACATAAATTTACTCTACTTTATTATTCTTTACATAATATCAAGGTTATGTTCAATTCTAATGTTTTGAAACTTCCTCCTGTCAAACCTATTGACCCTTCTAAATAATTGTCATTTTATTATGATCCCAAACCCTTTTACCAATATCACTATCAAACTGGTCTGGATACTAAAAAATGTTATATGTTGAAACAACTTATCCAAGACCTTATTAATTCCAACACCATAACTATTGAGGGTGTTAATGATAAAGAAAACAAATTTGTAGTATCCCCTGACAAACATTTACAAATCTACACTAATCCTTTACCTTCGTATTCTACCAATTTTGTTGAGCCTAACAACCCTATGAGAAAGGACATCCATAATACGTATAGAGTGATTTTGGATCACATTAGCCTAATTCCTAATTTTTTCCTATATGGGGGACTATGTGGCCTTGGATGACTTAGTCCCCAGACTATGTCACCCAAGGAGACTTATTCTTGAGAGAATTTCACCCAAGGAAACTTAGTCATGAGGATTGTGGCCCAAATTTATACCATCTAATGGATATATTTTAGGAGCAATAAATTTAGTCATGTGTCAAGCTACTCCTATAGCATTATAAATTGCATCCCTATGCAATTTTTGATCAATTAGGTCCTATTTTAGTTTTTGTAGCCATCAGTGCCCAATATATTTGATCCAACCTGATTGCACATATAATTTCAACATGCTCAATCCAAATAGGACCTTTGGTAACCATTTGGGACTTCATTAGGAGGAACATGATGACTTAGTCACCTTGTTCTGGAACAAGGTGACCAAGTTTCCCCATTCCCCAATGATTGGCCCCAAATTGAAATTGTGTAATAGTCATTGAGGATTTTAAAAATGAATTATATTCCTTCAAGTTTTACACCCTAGGTATATAAATAAGAAATTCTCCCTCGTTTGACATAATTCTGAATCGAGCACTTAACTACAATTTCACAGTTCAAGTCCTAAGGCAAGAGATCAAGAATTCACGTCATTAAAGACAAGGATTAATTTGTAGATCTAAGCATTTTTTAAGGCATCCATGATATTCCAATCCTAAAGTCAAAATAAAGCATCTTCCTTAGCTTTTCAACATAAAGAAGGTCTATGAAGGTATAAGCATTCAATTTTTTCAGATATATCCTCTGCTATACTTCAAAACACTCTTAATTGTATTTTTATTTATTTTCAATTTAAGGTTAATTCCTAAATTGGGGTTTTACTTAATAAAAATACTTTCTACATAATATTTTCTCTCTTTTTTGTGTGTAGGTATAGGTGACAGACACACAAAAAGAGATACAAACAGATCAGGAGGAGAGTTGTAGTCTACAATTTGTCAGATTGAAAAGTGCGTAGAACAAGGTGACCTAATAAATTTAGTCTAGGAATGAGGGAACTAAATAACCCCAATCCTCCCACTTTAGCCTAATATTCAAACTGTAGGTCAGTTAAATTTTGTGTTTACCATATCTGCCTCCCAAAAATGTCTGTTAGCTCCTAGTCACCCTGTACATGCATAGAAATTTGTAATTTTTAGACATTTTCTTTTTTTATAGCTTCATGCATAAGTTTTATGGCCTTGAGCCCTACATATAATATCCCTATGAGAAGAATTCATATAATTATGGCTTCCCTTAAGGGTATAGAGCCCGAGTCAATTGGCATTTTCCATGGGAAATCAGGTGATACCTCTATGCCAACATATGAAATCTTAACAATGTTGAAAATTTATCTTCTCATACTTCACATGATGAGGATGAATCATTAATATGAGTGTCTCCTAGCCAAATATAAAAGATTGTTAATAATTTGTAAATTCTTGAACATTGGATGGGTTAAAACCATTCAAATAGTGAGGCAATCCCCTTGATTGAAGGGTTGACAAGGTTGGTCCAAAATGACAAACTTGGTGTTGATTTGTTGTGTGGAATATATCACATTGTCAATGATAATATTATATCTATGAAGATTTGTGTTGAATCTATCAATCTATCTAATCTTAATAACCATGTTTAAAGTTCTATTCCTATACCCACTTCATTATCTAATGTGCCTACCTATACTCTGCCTATTATGGTTGCATCTATTTAAAACATAAAACCTATAAATGTTATTCTTGGAGGAATTCCTAGCCTTCTCATACCTCCTTCCATGAGTGTTCCATGCATTTTTCAACCATATCCTATATACCTACTTACCATAATGCCCCACTTTCATCTTCTAATGCTCCATCCATTTCACATAATGTTCCACATCCATCACTATAAAACATGTCCAATACCAACATATGTACCAAAACAACAATTAATAACCTTTCCTAGAGTGTTTCATTCTTACAACAATAATAACTAGCTTCCATGACCCAATCCAAATACAACATCCCAACTTGTGAAATTGCTAGTCTACTTTCCTAAAACATCATTCACACCATTATCCCTCAGCACACATAAATCTCACTTGGATACATATAATTTAAAAGGTAATCCCTTGACTTATGTACAAACATTCCAATCCTTGTATAGTAACTTCTCAAATGATCATAGGTTTATGGATAAATTGTTTGCTAGGAAATTTAGAGATAAGGCCTTGTAATGGTTTTATTTTTAATCCCCTTATTCTATTAAATCTTTTTAAAAATTAGCTAATGCTTTAATTCAACCATTTCAAAATAATATTGGTCCTTGAGCAGATTTCTCTAACTAGTTTGATTCATTCTAATCAAGTTATTAATAAAAAGTGATTGATTTTATTGGTAGATTCAAACATTTGCATGCTGAAATTTCTTATCATATGCCTTATATTCAAAAAAATTTCATTTCTAATTTGCAAAAAGATTTCATAGATAAGATATCATTTTCCGTGTTTTCTTCTTTTACCCAGTTGTGTGTAGTGCTTCATAATTATCAGCTTCAAGTGAGCTAGTTTGATTCATCCACTCTAATGACTCTAGTTGATAAGAATAATGCTTCTTAACAATCATTCTAGAAGTTACAAAAACTAAATAATGGATTCATCAAGATCTATAATTCATCAAATAACCTTGGTACACAAGTGACAACTGCAACACTAGGTGTGACTCCTTTGTCATCCATTTTTTAATAATATCATAATTTTACACCTTTTTTTTAATCTTTACATAATATTTTGTTAAAGTTAACGAATGTTAATATTTTGAAACCTCCCCTCGTTAATCTAATTGACCCTTCCAAATCAATACCCACTTCATATGATCCTAAATCCTTTTGCCAATATCACTGTCAACTTGGCCATGATACTAAAAAGTGTTATAGGTTTAAACATCTTGTTCAAGACCTCATCAATTCCAATATAATAACCATTTAGGGTGTAAATGATCAAGGAAATAAATATGTTTCACCCCCTAATCAAAACTTTCAAATATATTCCAATCATTTACCTTCTCATTATATTAATACAGTTGAGCCAAAGAACTCTTAGCTTTCTTCTTCTACCAATATTGTTGGGACTAGTAACACTATGACCATGAACCTTGATAATACATGCAAAGTGGCCAAAATATTGTCAACGTCATTGAGAAACCTAAATATAAACCCAAAACTTAACCTAAGCTTGAAGCTTGATATATCTTTAATCCTAAGAAGACTATTAAGGTGACTAATATCCACCATTATACTTTTTTGCCAAGATTAATCGTAAGTTCCCTCAAAGAGTTCTTATTGATCTTGCATATATAGTAAATTTTATAATTGAATAACATCTATTTACAAAAAATTTTATTAAGATATTTACGATAAATATGACGGGATGATTAAAACTTTTAATGGTTTTACTTGTCCTACCCATGGTTTTATTACCCTAGTGATTAAAGTTGGTAAGAAGTGCCTAGATGTCACCTTTTCTATTATCCCTAATTTTGATTGATTCTAATTAATATTAGGACTTCCTTGACTTACTTCCATGAAATTTATTGCTTCTCCTATTAAAAAGTGTTTAAAGATGCCTCTTAATGGAGAAATTATCACAAGTAATCATAGTCTATATAAGCCCTTATTAAGTCATGAAAAATTTGACCTTGACTTATTGTTTCCTCCAACACCTCAACCCTTGCAACCTTGATAAGACATTTTATCTATATCATACAAAAAATTCAAATATTAAATGATTTCTAAGTTGAAAAAACCTAAGGATGTTCCACCTCCTCATCCCAGATCCAGACTCCTTCCCATACCTTTAAGTTTTCTCCTATTTATGCTTCAGTTCCACCTCCTTTATCCTAATAAAGTCCAACTTGTTCAATCTCTCAACCTTGTGATGTTTCTTTACATTCCTACTTCTACAAAGGAAGTAGAGGAGATGTTGTTAATTGATCCTTAATCTTCCCAAATCTCAAGCTGATCCAAAAGGAGCCATAGTGCTCATGATCACCATTGCAGACATCATGCTGAGGCTTGTGAACTTTCTTCCCAAACCATTTCCTCCCTTAAGCCTCCTCATGATGCTTTGATCCTATTTTACCAACCTATTATCAACCCAAGGGAGGAATAAAATATTTAGAAAATAGAATTGTATAAGCATGCTAATTGTTCTTTTCGTAGTAAAGATCTTATTGTAATTAATTTATATGCTAATGTGGATGATAATATTGATGATCCTAACAATATTGTTGATAATAATGTTGATCTTCATGATCTTCATGATATGTGTGAGGTTATTAAAATTAATCATGAGATTTATTCAATATTAACCCCAATTCCTCGTGACAAGAAAAGTGACTTCTCATTAGATCATGGTCCTTGTTTGGAACTTGTAGTAGATTCATCTTCCATGCTTGACATTTCTCCTCTTGCATGTTGTCCCCCTTCCCTAATAAAAATCAACAATATGGGGAGGTAGATGATATAATTGAATTAAGTCTCTTACGTGGTGGATTCTCTTATGTATTTTTTGGTTGTAATGTGCTTCCCCTATGATGAGTTGTTTGTTATTGTTTTATCCTATAGTTATCTTTGTATGACTTGTTGATCCATAGGTGTAGAGTGATAAAGGTACCAAACATGTCGTGAAATTATTTTATTTGCATCTCAATTCTTCTGTTTGTCGTATATACGTTATGTTGTACATGTTCTATTGTTGTAAATGTTCCTTTGTGTTGTCTACTTGTGGATGGTGCAAAGCAGTGAGATTCATCTCTTTTTTTGGTCTGCGCAATGTTGACCCAAAATACTTGTTTGTTCATATTATATGCTCTTCTTCCATTGTGATTGTAGTTCCCCTACCTTTGGGGAATATGTCAATTCATCATGATTATTCTTGATATACATGAGTTATCAAACATGTGTATTGACCCCTGAGTTAGTGGGTCCTTAATGTGATCTCTTTTTTGTTGGGATTAATGGGAAGTAGAACTGAGAGGGGAGGGGAGAATCAGTACCTCTAAAACTTTTAACACTTTTCACCTTTCATCTTTAGTAAGCAATCTTTACTGTATTACCAACCATATCTGATATTCTCTCTTATGCATGTAAAATTAATTCATAAAATTAATTGTATGCAACATTCATAGAAACATTCATGAAAGTAATAGACACATAACACAATATATGATATCACAAAAAACTCGTGTTAGGAAGTAAAAACTGCGGTGGGGATGACACCCACAAAACTTCACTATCTGCAGAATGGAAGGGAGTTGGTAAAGGCTTACAACTGATCACTTCTGATGATCTACCCTATTAGAAGTATTAATGTGGAGACATGTTAGGATCTACTATGTTAAGAGCTTTAAGCAACACTAATGAAGTGTGCACTCGGTTAAGATATTTGCAATAGTACTGTTAAGTCCACCTTCCTTGAAAGGATTTCTTAAGTGTACCCCACTTGTTAGAATGTGTACAATATGTTTGACCTGACTGTATGCAATCTATAATTGCTGATTACAGAACCATTAAAGCTGACAATATATGAATATCACCTATAGTGATTTATTAATAGCTTTTCCTTCTTGTTGGTAGCCTATGTTATGTTCTTGACAACTGATTTGATCTTTGTCTGTGTTGTTGCAAGAATTATCTTGTCTGATCCTTAGATGCTCTCAGTGGTTACAATCATCATCGAACAACATGTTCATAATTGATTGAGCATCTATTTATACAAGTATTTGACCTATTTTAGAATAACACATTACAATGTCAACTCTAGATCCAAGGTATACAACTTGACCTTGATCTTTAGTTTGCATTTTTTCAAATAGTTATACTGATAAAAGCAATAATAATTACATTGATTTCTCCACACGTAATGGATTTAAAACAAATCAAGAAGCTAAATATAAAACTTCAGTGATTTATCTGACGTGGAAAAGTTAGATCCACTTTTTGCAGGATGTAACTGACTGTCGGTTCTTGATCATCGGTGTGAAATGAAAGTCTGTCATTGTTCCTTCATTGAACTGATTGTCAGGTTCCCTTCATCTATCAGGTTTCACTCTTGATTGTATCGTTGGGTTGCACTATTGGTTACTTGTCAGGTTCCTTTGTCCTTTTTGTCATCGGGTAACACTGAATAGTGTTTGTCGGGATGCGTTGTACTTGGTGGTATCAGTAACCTTGGCGTCAGGTAGTGATGTTCCCTATCTGTCGGTGTAGTATAAACTGATGGTGTTCATCATGTTTTTCCTTGCATATACTAATGGAAAAATATAATGTCTTCAATCTCCCCCTTTGACATTAGTATCAAAAACTGATATGTGCATAATACTAAGTGTTTAGTATTTACACCATGTATATATCCTTGTCATTATATGACTCCCCCTAACTGTATGCATCGGTATAGTATAAGTATATGTGCATGTATAATTTCCTTTGTACTATACATTCCTTGTTCTTTCCTCTTTCAAATGACTTACTATACATATCATTTCTTCCTTTCATTTCCCCCTTTTATTGTACATATCATTTCCCCCTTTTTTTATAATTATGACAAAAATGTATAACTTATAAGTTGTCAAAAATTTGACAAAAATGTGTAACTTACAATGTGTCAAGAATGTGGGAGTGGGTGTTCTTTATATCTTCGATCATTTTCTCCCATTTTTCTTTGAGGAGTTCTAGGTCCATGTGCTCTAGCTCAATTCGTGAATGCATATCATAAGTTTTGTCCAGGACATATATTCCTGGGGTGGCAATGAGTGCTCTTGCCTCTGTCATATGGTTTTTCAGTAATAAGAGTGTCGGTAAGAGTTGAGATTGAAGATCATTTACCTCATATTTGAACTTGGTTTCTGTAATCTGTATATCGTGTCTCAGCTTTCAAGCTTGCTTGAGTTTTTCATTGTGCAATTTTATTGCATCTTCACTATTTGTGAGACTTTGTACACTTGCTTGAAGATTAGCATCAATCTGTGTTATCTTGTCGGTATACTCCTTGGTGAGTTGATCTAGCATGCATAATTTTTGAATTAAGGCTATTGCTTTTGAAATGATGGGGTCTACTGTGCTTACTAGTTTAGAAAGCTTCACCTTTTATAGTGCCACTTCTTGGCTTATGTTCTCAGCTAACTTGAATTCATACTTCTTCTCAAGTCTAGCTTCCATTGCCTTCTCAACATCTATGTTCTGAGATGTGATTGCATCAGTGAGAACCACTAATTGATCAAGCATGGGGGTTGTTTGATCAACACCTATATCAAGTGAAATTTTTTGAAGTATTCCTCGTGCAACTTCAAGTACCTTTGCTTCCTTGGTGGCTTTTCTCAACTTATCCTGCATTGCTTTCCTTTCACAAAGTCTTGCATACTTTGTTAACTCAGTAGGATCTAATGTTCTAGGATCACATATTGGAATCTCAATAATTTCATCCAGAGTGACTGGATTCTTATTCTTTCTCTTCTTCTTCCTTGAGATTTGTGTAGAAGAAAATGTATGAACTACCATTGCTAGTTCATTTATCTTCTTTGATGCACTCGGTGAAGGCTTTGTAGATGAAGCTTCTTATATTTTTTGCTTGGGGTTCACTTGTCAGTTTGGTGAAGACGTCTCTCCACCAACCTTGGGTGTTTCTTCAGATTTCTCTTTTGTTTTCTTCTCATGTTCATCTATCTTTGCTTCTTCACTCTTTTCCTTTTTCTTGTCCTCTTCTACTTTTTTATCTTCTTCTTTATTTTGATTAGTAGACTATTCTTTCTGATCATTGGTTGCATCTTGATCTGCAGTTGTATCTTTTGTTTCATTTGTTGTGTCTTTTTTTTCTGCATCACCCGTGTCTTCAGGTATGCTTGTATCTACTGCATTTGACTCTTCTTTTCCTTCTATCACATTGATGGCCTTCATCAATACTGGCATGTTATTCTATGTGCCCACTTGTGTTGTATCTAGAAGTGTGTCCTGCTCATCAGTTTGATCCTATTGAGTAGTGACATATTCATCTTTTTTTATTTGATCTGCAGGGTCTAGAACTGTGACGTCAATAATGGAAGTGTCTGTCCATATTTCATTAGCAACATCCATGTTGTTATTTCTTTGTGTCTCCAATTCTTGTTGCTTGTTTTCATCCTTAAGAGATATGAAAATGACATCATCTTCTTTCTGTGGATCTTTATCTAAATCATAATGAGTGATGTCTTGAATGTCAAGATCATCCATGACTTTGTCTAAGTCAATTGGCTCAGCATTATCTACATTATCCAAAGCAATGTGCTTAGGACTTGCCTTATCTTTCTGCTCCTCTACATAAGGTGTGTCGGTGAGAAGTAATTGATTCTCACAACTTGTTGATTTTGTAGGTAGATCTATGATTTGTCCCCATTTGGCCTCGGTCATGTTGTCCAGCTCTATTAATTTATCCTCTAGCACTTTGTAAGCTCTTATCTTTGCTACAAATTGACTTGAGTGCTTTTTTCAATATTTCTTTGATCTCTTCCATCTTTGATTCAGGAGGCATGAGTGTGACAAGTACCCTCTCCCTTGCTTCCTTTTTTGTGTGTAAAGCATATGACCATTGTTGTGAAATTTTGTCACCTAGTTCTTTGGGTATTTGGCCTACAAATTCTACTGGTACATATTTGAACTTGACCATTGCCCTGATTATTGCATCTTGTATTTTGTGTTGGTCCTCTGACTCCAGCTTTGCCCACTTTTTGATTTTCCTATCAATCATTGTACCGGTTGTTGCAATTGAATTGGCAATTTCATCCATTGTTCTAGGGGCTGAGATTTTCTTCTCTACATCAGGCTCATCCTCTTTTTAATCTTCTATGTCATCTTTGGTCGTGACCAATCTTTTCCTCCTTTTTGTAGGTGTTTGTTTCACAGTTTGCTTCTCTATTTGCTACTTCCTCTTATAGGTCCTCACTTGACCTTTCTTGAGAGGTGTAGTAGCTTTAATAGTTTGAATTCTTGTCCTCTGACCGCTATGGTTCTTGGTTTCTTGGTAGGAGGTGGAGGTGTATCAGATTCAGTGGCCTCAAAATTTGATTCCTGCTCATGTTGTTCTTCACCGATGGTACCCTGTTCCTCGGTTTCCTATGTTTGTTCTTTCTCATCCTCATTAACCGACATAATATTTTCAATATTCTTTACCATTTTGTTCTTCTTGTTGACAATCTTCTTGATGACTAGGCATGTTTTTATCTTATAATTAGCCTCTTTACGTGTTGACCGACAATTCTCGGTAAGTGTGAATAGCTCATCCTTTATATTCACTGATGATTTTTGGTATGTGTTTACCGGCGGGGTTTTTTTTCTCACAATTGTAACAAGTAACATAATATGCATCTTTATTCATGCAGATTTGACTATGTATCAATTTATATAATGGAATTGATGCAAAATATGACTTGGTGTAGTGCAGTTCCATACTTACTTGTTCATCTTTAGGTGGGGGTGGTGATGTCACTAGATCCATGGGATGAGGTGTCACCTACTGCATTGCTTGGTCCATCTTCCTCATTAGTTGAAGCTTTCCTCCACATTTTCTTTCTCATTTTCTTGATGTCTTCAATGGTGTTACGATTTGCAAAAGTGGTGGTTTCTGTTATTTGGTCTATGCAGTCCTTCTTTAGATGTCCAACCTTATGACAATGCAAACATGTCATTACGGGGTTGGTCCAGCCTCTAGACCTTTTGGTCCATTTTCTCATGCAATTTGCAGCAATGTGACCATATCTACCACATGCTATGCATTTTATCCATGTATTGTAGTCCCAAACATATGAATTATTGACTCTTCTCAGTTTATATGCATTTTCTTCATTTTTGAGTTTCCATGCTTCAATTTTCTTCTTTCTGCATTCAAGAGATGTGTGCCCATGCATTTTGCAGGTGGGACAATACTTGTCCATATAGGTTTCCTTCTTTGATTCTTTCACCTTTGATTTACATTCATGTGCTTTATGTCCTTTCTTGCAGTAATTATAACAATGTCCTATGAATGTAAATGTGGATTTAGGAATACCTTTTTCTTTGCTCCTGCAGACATTTGAGGTGTGACCTTTCTTTCCACAATGATTGCAAGTCATCTTTCTTGAACTAGAATTGGTGTAGGGATCTTTTGGATCAGCTTCATTTGATGACTCTCCATGCTCCGTGTACCCTAGTCCAGTGTTGGTGTTGGGTCTTCTTTGTGCATTCAAGAATTCATCCATCCTTTTTGTACTCTCTTCAGCTCTCTTAATCATGTCATTATGCCTTTGTAGAATTCTAGCCTCATGCTTTAGTTTTTAATTCTCTTCTCTTAGTTCACCGATAATCTGTATTCTTTCAATGAGTTCCACATTCATTTTGTTTGCTTCTTGAATCGTAAGAATAATCTGATTAGTTACCTCATGGTGATGCTTTGTAAGTCTTTGTATCTTAGACTCCTTTTCATGTAGCTTGTCTGTGATCTTTCTTCTATCATCAACAGCTAGAGTTCTTTCTTTTTCAACTTGCCTTGCTGATGAAGGGTGCTCCCCTTAATGCCACAAACATATAATAGAAATAGAGAAACAACAACAATTTGCAAGAATAGAAAATTGCCTTCTTATTATCTCCACAAATGTGGAATTACAAACTTTCAAAATTACAATATGCAAAGCCACATGGGCATTCCCCTTACAATATTCTGTAGGACAAAGCCTCGAATTGTTACCCAGATCTACCCAGAACTGCCCTAGACAACACTATGGGCCTTCTTTATATAGGCAATTTCCACCGCCTGAGAAGGTTCCAGAAATTTAACCATTAAGGCCGACTACCCTTAGCATTTAATTATTTTTCACTTTTATTACAAAAGGGTCGGCTTTAAATATTT
>MU228035.1:8644-47385 GCA_018584345.1 Thuja plicata
AACGAAACCACAATTCAACTCCGATTTGGCCCAAATTGGAAAGGACTAGGCCAAAACATCTCAGGATCCCTTTGCAATCCATGTTAGCCTCCGGGACCATGCAGACATAGGCTAACTGCAACTCAATATGGTGATGGCTAAAGTGGGGACATTACAGAACTTGAATGCTTTAAAAACTTAAAAACATGTAGAACATTGGACGCTTGAACCTTTTGCTTGATGATAGTTGTTCTTCTTGCTTAGAGAGACTTCACTTAGAGCTTGAGATTATTCTTCTTATCACTTAGTTCATGGTTAGAGAAAATGAGAGGAGAAAACTTTCTTAGATATGAAACTAGGGCACAATCTTCTAGAGAGGCCTACATAGGAGAATTAAATTCCAATTAGACCTATACCCCTAGAAGAGGACCTATATTAAATATAATTTAAGAATCGTTGTTTTGGAACCCAAAACAGTCGACTCGGATGCGGGAAATAAACTTTTGACGACCTTCGGCAGTCGACAGACTTCCAAACTTGAAAGGGGGACCTAGGTCAAGGTTAAGGTCGACCTTGACCCAGGGAGTCAGAACCCTTGGAAAATATGTCAGGTGGGATGGATGGTGGCCGGAGAGGCCCAATTAGGGTCCTAAACAGGCAGAGAAGTAGGAAAGGGTGCAAAAATGAGGGGACAATATGATGGTGGTGAAAAACACCCCCTAAGAAGGGCTAAACGCTCTTAACATGGAAGTGCTTCCATTCTAAGATGATACAACAATATAAAAGATTATGAACATCCTTGCTTAACTCAATGCCACTTCTAAAACTTTTTGAACTACCTACTTGAGTTTTGGATTCATAGAACCCATGAACAATCATTCTAAATTGCACTAGGATATCAAGATCCTTCATTCAATATCATAACCTATTCCTAAAAGTATGACACAAGCCTTCTTGAAACTAACACAATAACTATGAACTTTCTTTCCTGTTCTATACCTATTTAATAATATATTAACATAAAATTGCCTTTCAATTGTTCTAATTTGTATGAGTATCCTAAGACTGATGAGAAATTAAAAAAAAAACATAGTGAAAAAAAATCAGAATCGTTATATGGACAAAGAAGATTGGATGAAAGATAGCTTACTGCTAAAAAAAGTCCAACCCAATTTGGGAGCATAGTGAAAATATATTTAAGAACAAATGCTAAGGGAAAAGCAAGGTTGTTAATTAAATGGTTGAAAATTAGATTGTATTGCCTTAAGTGTGAGACTAAAAAATGAACTACACCTAAAAAAAATTAGGAAAAAGGGCAGTGGAGAGTGAATAACATTTTATCATATAGTGCTAAATTATTATTTTTTTTTAAAGTTGGCCGCCTTCATGAAATATTTGAGAAAAATAGAGATTAACAAGATAACCCACATCTTGATAAAAAAAGAAAATGGAAGAGAGGACGGTGGAGAGTGAATAACATTGTATTAGAGTATTGAATAATTTTTAAAAAAAAGTTGGCCGCCTTCATGAAATATTTGAGAAAAATAAAGATTAACAAGATAACCCACATCTTAATCGAAAGAAAATGGAAGAGAGGGTGGTGGAGAATGGATAATATATTATCATAGAGTGCTGAATAAAAAAACTTAAAAATTGATCGCCTTCACAAATATTTGAGAAAAACTCATATCTTGATAAAAAGAAAATGGAAGAGTACTTAAATAGTTGATTCACAATCATGTTGATCCCAAGACAAGAACAGTGAGAGTGAACACTTGAGCAACAACATGTTGGTTCCAATAATTCATAGTGCCCTAAGAGAGTGTAAGAGATCTAGACCAAGGAGGGGCATATCAAACACCTTTCCAGCTAACCCTTGGTATGACGAAGAATGCAAGGCAACGAAAAGATCTCTTAAAGAGGGGGAATCTAGCAAAGAAAACACTTACACATACATGCAACTGATAAAAGTCAAAAGGGAAGGTTATGTGACTGCTCGAGGGAAAGAGTTAATCTCTTTAGGGAAGCATAATCCTAAGGGTTTTTGGAGAGAATTGCAGCAGAAGAGAAAACAAGTAGAAAATAACATCACATATATTCAATGGTTGGAATACACGAAGTTGTTATACGAAAGGCCAAACAGTGTGGATAGTCCACCTATAATTAATACTTCAGTTAAGCTATTTTCTATTGAGGACATTAAACTGGGTATAAAGAAGCTGCCAAATGGTAAAGCAAAAGATATCGATGGGTTGCAGGTAGAATTTTTGAAGTGGGGAGTGGAACTCTTGGCTCCACACATCAAGGATATCGTCAACATGGTCACAAAGGGCAACTTTCCTATTGAGTGGACTACCATCGTTGTTATTCCTCTTCACAAGAGCAGTGACATCAACAATCCCTCTAATTATTGTAGCATTATGGTGAATCTCCTTCTTGGAAAACTCTTTGGGAGTATGTTAGAGCATAAAATCGGTGATTGGGCAGAAAAAGAAGAGAGAAGAGCAAATGGACATGTGAGATTCAGACCAAAACATTCTACTATTGATCATTGCATCACTCTAAGACATTTTATTGAACAAGTATGGGAGAAGCAGGGGGAGAAGCTTTTTGTTGTTTTGTGGACTTTAAGAAGGCTTTTGACATCGTTTCTAGGGATAAGTTGTGGCACAAAATGGAAGAGTTAGAGGTCCTAATAGAGTTAAGGGCTGCGGTTTATAAGCTGTATGAGCAGGTCAAAGCCAAAATCAGAATTAAGGAGGGCATGTCTAAATTCTTTGGGAGTGACATAGGTGTCAAACAAGGGTGCCCTTTATCCCCTACTTTGTTTGGTCTCTACATCGATAAATTTGAGGAGTGGTTAAACAAGGCCAATGGGGATGGTATACATTTGGCGGGTTATGTGGTGAGGCTACTTTTGTACGTTGATGACCTTATTCTTATTGCAAAATCTACCCAAGGATTGAGAGAGCATATGAAAAATTTAGAGCTTTTTTGCCAGGAGGTGGGGATGTAAGTTAATGCCTCTAAGACTAAAATCATAATCTTTTCTTTGCAAAAGAAGAAAAACAACAACATACTTTTATTTTTGAGGGCAACTCTTTAGAGATTGTGGAAGAGTACAAGTACCTGGGAATTGATTTCAACTATAGGTTAAGTTGGGAGACATGCAGATCAAAAAGAATACAGGGGGGTTGGAAAGCCTCTTACCTCCTTTAGAATAGATGCAGGAAAGCTGAGCTGTGGGATTGAAAGACTAGGAAGACTCTCTTTGGTCTCTTGGTGGTTTCGGTTATTCTTTATGGGTGTGAGGTTTGGGGGAGTAACATGTCAAATCACAAATGACGACAAATAGAAAAAAAATCCAAAAATATCTTATCACTAGTAACCTCAAGGTCAAGACGACGGTCCCATATGAGATCCTCTTGGCGGAGGCTAGTATGTTTCCGATTAGGCCTCAACAATTATTTGCTTCCTATGCTACCTAAAAAAAAAGTGGGTAATATGGATATGCATCGTTGGCCTAGGATGATAGTGACATAGGAGTTAGAATGGAGGAAAAAGACGTGAAAGAGACAAAATAGCAAGTGGTTAAACAAATGGAACATAAACCCCCACGAGTGCCCAAACACTAATATAAAGATTTAAAAGTGGGTGTTAGAGAAATTCAAAACTACCATGTGGACAAAATAGAAAGGTAGGAAAAAAATTTACTATGTCAAAGAATTTAACCCCAAGTGGGACCATGACGATAAAGAATATTAAGGTTCCACAATTAAAGACAAGGCAAAAATTCTGATGACTTAGCTGAGGACCAACTCTCATCATTTACGATGTGAAATTGGTAGATGGAAAGTTCCCAAAGAGAAGTGGAAAGAAAGAACTTGTAATTTTTGCAGTAGAGGGGTGGTTGAAACAAAGTGACATTTTATTGAAGAATGTGGTGCTTATGAGGATATTCGTAGTCATTATAAAGACAACTTACAAGTGAATAGTTTGAATGGACTTTTTTTTTGTTGTTGGAGGATTCAGACCTGTTAAGCAACCCAGCGAGGCACGAAGCCTGCGAGCTACCAACCAGTGAAGGCCACCTTGACGTTTTAGGAACCTGATACGGGCCCACTCGTGCCTGAAACCTCTTCGGCTTAGAGCCAAGGACCGAGAAGCATCCACACTGCCAAATTCGATTGGGGCACGATACCAGCCTCATCCCTTATGATGTCGGAGCCTTGCACTCTGCAAGACTTGATCCCTGGTGGGCTGGTTGTGAGCCATTCAACTTCACCAGTAGACCAAGGGCCCATTGATTGAATGGACTTTTTGAAGAGACAAACTTATAAAAAAGGTTACTCTCCTAACAAGGATCTACAATAAAAGGGTCTACATGGAGAAACTTTAGCAACCAAATTAATTGGTTCTATCTTAGTTCCTTAGACAGCTCGTCTTATGGACATCATAAAAATTCCTTCATTCATTCATTCATTCACAATGAATGTATTAAAATCTATCTTCCCTTCTTTTAATCTTTGTTTTCTCCCTCTCCCTCTCCCTCTCGTCGAAGGTGTGGCCTTGGAAAGGCCAACCAAGAATGCATAATGTCTTATCCTTAACCTTCGACATCTAAGCCTCTTCAACAAGGAGACCAAGTTGAAAATCAGGAGCTGCTTTGTGAAGCTAGATTGGGGTGAGATTCGTTAGATTGGGTGTGTGGAGCGCAAGCGTAGTTTTGTGCAGTTAAGAGGCGGACAGAGCAGATTAGAGGAGAGCATGGCTTGGTGTTTTGGGAGTGTCAGTGCTACCCGGCAGTTCGTACCCGCCATTACCATCAGCCACAATTTGAATTTCACTCTTCCTCGCCGGGGGAGTGCATGTGGGCGAACCAGAGCCAGAAGGCCATCAAAAAAGATAAGAGACTCTGCTTCCGTCATCATCCCCACTATCAACGACACTTTAGTGAAGGAGGAGGAGGAGGGGGACGAAGATTACGTGGTGCCAAAGCTTCCAGGAGATGAACCAGACTTTTGGGAGGGTCCTCAGTGGGATACCGTCGGTTTCATCATGCAGTACTTATGGGCCTTTGGATTTGTCTTTGCGGTATGCCTCTTCCTATCTTATGAAAGGTTTCATAACCATATATCTTAATTGAAACATACATATACAGAGTACATACAAGGAATGTTTACAACAAAACACTGATATTTGGTATGCTAAAACAAAAAGCCTGTACTACTACTACTACTACTCTTTTTCCAATAAATAGCCTGAACAGAACAGGGAAACAAACTCAAGCGAAACAATACTTCGTTAATTGATAAGCCCTTTGAATCCCACGCACTCATCTTTCCTTAAACCAATATTCATGTCAGGATATCCTCTTTTTCCGTATTCTCCTTCTTACCCTGTTTCTTTCTTAATGTATTTTTTGGCCCCTCTTAAGTATATTCTTTTGTTTTTGGCTTTCACTTTCTTCTTCGTTCACTCTTTATCATTATGCACTCTCTAGTTTAATGACACTGTCATTCATCATATTGCAAGAGGATCTCTGCGAGTGAGCAATTAAATCATACAAGCTTATATGGACTTGTAACCCACGAAAATGATGTGGTACAGTTCTGCAGAGTGCAACCTGTCCACTTCAATTCTTGGTATTTAGATTTGTGTAAACACACAATATACTCCTAGAATGATGTCACAAGTAGACAACGTGAAATTGTTTCTTCTTTAAGCTCCTTAATTCAAGTGTTCTTTTCACATTCCAGACAATTGCTAGATGATTCATTTTCTCTTTGGGTTAGTTTTTAAATACCCCACCCTAGTTTGTAATTTGGAGAATTCACACTATTTAGCTCATAATGGTCAAAAGTAAAAGGGAGCAAACTTCAAGGTTCAAATCAGTTCCACGCTTACATATCTGAACGAAGGTGGAAATAAGAGATTTAGAAAACGTGATGGATTTTTTTGGAGATGAGCTATGTTGGGATTCGGGAATGGATAACATTATTTACTAACTTTGGATAATTGTTAACCAAATGCCCCATATGTTGTTAATGCAGTACTTTTAAATGTTACTGAGAACCCTGCCATAAATTTTAAAAAGGAGCAGGGTGGTAATAATAAGGTTGTATTTAATTGTATTAACCCTCATTTCCAAGAGATAGGTAATGGAAATGATATGGATTTAAAAAGGTCAAAGCAAAATACAGAAGATAAAAAGAAAACAAAACAAACTAGTAGAGATGACTTCTCTTAGAAGGCTTGGAAAAAAGGAAATGAGAAAAAATGTGTAAATGATTTGACAAGTTGTTTAAAAATCAGAAATCTGTTAAACACGATCCTAGTTCTCAATAAGCATCAAATGTATATGTTGGAATGTTAGAGATTTTGAGTCACTTAATATGAAATATATTTTTGGTATAAGTCTTCCACAGTCCATAAATGTAGATATTTATTTCTGGATAAAACTGTGATAGTTTTTGTTTTGACGTTTCGAATCACTCACTGTGATTCATCATTAGGAAAATAGTATGAAAGATAGAATGCAGATTAGCTTTTATATATGTTGCAGAATTAAAAAATTGAGAAAAAGAAGAAAAGTTAGGTTGGGAGAAAAAATATCCAAAGATGTAAAGAACAAGATAGAAGGTGAGAGATAAGAATTTGGATGAAAAACTCTTCAATTATGTCCTTAAATATTGTTGGTGGAATCTTTTAGATACCGAGAAATGTTGTTTTAGGTGGCTTTTACTTATTAAAAGACTTGCTGTTCGTTCTTCTTTTTCTGATTTGGGTTTATTTAATATTGATTGTAATACTTTTAATAAGAATGAAACTTTTGAGCTTCTTCTTTTTTAAATGTAGGTTTACCAATTCTGTATAATCTGTATTCTTGGGAAATATGTTGGGTTGAAACATTAGAAATAACTTTTCATGGTAGTAGATTTCATTTGGTTCTGTTTGCAGGTCAAATGAGAAGCTTGATTTGTTTACTTTCTTTATCTACTAAAATTTATGGTTTATTTGGAATTGAAGAAATGAGAAGCTTATTTGGAAAAGGAATTTAATCCAATTTGTTTATAGACTTCTAATAATAGTATTTTGTCATCAACATAACATGGCAGCTCATAAGGGATATCTTCAAAACCATCAATTCTAATTTATGTAAATTTTTGAAATTGGATAAAATAGCTTCCGTACTTAATTATGAGAGTTTCCACTTTTGGTGATATCCTCAAGTTTCCTTCCAAGTCTCTCATTGTTGCGATGTGAAGGCATCTTTTATTATTTGAAACTTTTGGGAGATAACTTCCAATCGCAACTGGGGAGAATGACCATATAATTGCATTGTTTGACTTTGACACTTGAGTGTATAAACCATGAGTTTGTATCCCAGGCCATGGTCTTATACTTACAATTGCATAAAACCAATAAGACAAAATTTAAAATTATCGTTTAGTGCCAAAATTTACTAATTGTTCATTTCGATTGTCACTCATACTATTTCCCCAATCAATATGTTGTTCTCCACAATAGATCACTGTGATGAATTGGCACATCTAGTAATGGAAAGAGTTGGTTTCTTTGTGTTCCATTACTTTGTTATGCATAGTGACCATGTCAGATATATCATTGTTGAAATGAGACTTGTACGGAGTCTTAAGTAGTGATTTTCCTTTCTTAGGAACTACCACTTTTCTTTCTTGGAAGAACCTATACCCTATTTTCTTGCTTATTTCAACAAACTAATCTTTGGGTGGCAACTTGAAAGAAATGCAAGCTGAGAGGATGGCATTCATCTCTTTAGTGTCATTTTCGTAGTGTTTAACACATGCTAAGACCAAATTCCTGCATTGGATAGCAACTAGGAAACCAAGAACATGGGCTAAACTATTGGCAAAGGAGTTCTTGGGTCTTCTTGCATCTTGCTCTAAAAATCCTATAACTGATATGCTCTAATTTGAAGTCACTAACCTTTGATAGACTTGTATTTTTCAACATTGACATGTGTTCCTAACCTTGATATTCAAATTTTATTTTGGGCAGCTTAGACAACATGTGCAAGACGCAAGCTAGGGTTTTGAGTTGTTTTTGGTAGATAAGGAATGAAGGCAATCTACATTCATGTGAATGATAACAGAGCTACTTATAGTTCATGAGGCACCAATGCAGTCAACCCCAGAGAACCTTATCAGGTTGTCCAAGTTTGCATCTATGCCCAAAATGTCTCATTTAAGAGGGATTAATATATTCTTAGTTCCATTACTCACAGAGCTTATGAATCGATAAATATTTTGTTCAAATTTGCAATTTTAAATGCTAATCCCAAAATCAAATTTCTCTAAAACTTAAATACACGAAACAATTCTGAAACAATTTATCTTCAGCTACAGGTATGCTTTGGCTCTATTCTCCTATCAGTATAAATAAAATTTCAAAACTATTCACCATGGATTCACTTCTCACTATGCCCTGTTCTTCTTTCCAGTGAAATCTATAACACAACTTTTGTTTCTTCCTGCACATGAAAGACCCAAATATTCACCAAAACTCTCTAGCCAAACTGCCATCAACATTTCCAACCCTTTGATTTCCTTGTTTTGAATTTCCCTAATTTTTATTTTCCTCTTGTGCATTCAATCATTTCTGCCAACTTCTCCATCGTCTATTTTCTGCGTCAACTTCCTCTCGAGTGCCTCAATTGAACTCTTCTTGCAACCCCTTCCTTTTTCATTTCAGTGCTCCAGTTCTCTTCACACAGCAGTATCCCATTCTTTTTTTCATTTCCAAGAAATAAGTAATGGCCTCTTCTTGTAGGCTGGCAGAGTTTGGGTACTTTTTTTGGCATTACACCTGCCAATTGCTTGAAATTGTTTTTAAAACCTTCTCTGCAATTTTTTATTATTATTCTGCAATCATGATGAGGCATTTTGTCAAACAGTCATGTGCTATGTTTGTGCTACCATATTTTGCATACATGTCTAATAGGGCATTTGCAGCTACAACATCAGACAAAATCCCTTTATGACTTGATGGATGTCTATGCCCTATTCCAAACTACTCACAAGCTGTGGCAAAGGTTGAGGAATTGGGCTTTACATTGGCCAATTGTATTTGCCAAAAGACTTTCCAAGATATTTTTTGTCTGTTACATTTTGTATGCATTTCTATCAGGCAGGTGCAATTTCAAATCTCGTCAAAGCAAAACGTAGAAAACAAATACATATTATTAAGAGGTTTAGGCTCTGAAGAAAAGATCTCAAGTGAAACAAATCAAAACCAAAATTCAAGAAACAAACCAGAAATATTTTTTTGGTGGTGCCGATTGCTTGTCTGCTTGTGTGCTCTTGCACCAGGCAGCTAATGTATTTAGGATTTGTTGCAAAGATATATAGAAATGATACTAAATTGATAGTGATGTAGAAGAAAACCTAAATCATTTGATTAAAAAAATAGGGATAAATATTGTAAGTGTATTTCAATGCAAACTAGCTGGGCCTGCCTATGAATGCAGTTTTAGTATTTGTATAGAAATTTTTGGTGTTGGGTAAGTGTGATGAGCTTTGGTCAAATGGTAGACTTATTTGAATGGAAACAGTTATGGGAGCTCCTTTAAAATTCAATTGGCTGTGTTTTGAAATAGATTGATGAAGTTGCTTTATATCTTCTTGCTTGCCCCAAGGTGCCAAAGATTTTAATGGTTCTTGAGACCATGTGGGCATCCAACAAGGTTGTGAGAATCTTAAAATATGCTGATATTTTCATCAAAATTTTGCTTGGCAGCCTTTTCTGTTCCATCTGAAACTTGCAACCTTGTGGAACACGTTGGAAACTTGGGAGGTTTTTAGAACTAGGTTGGTCTTTTACAAGGTTGTGGCAACCTCGTTGGCGTTCAATGCTGTTGTGAGAACCATAGTTACATGACTCTGCAAGTCCAAAGCCAAGGCACCCATTCCGAGCCCAGGTGCCTCGTGACTCAGACTCGTCGAGTCAACTAGACTCGGCTGAGTCGTCGGGTCCCGAGCCAAGGACTTGACCGTGTCAAAGGCAGTCATAAAGTTAAAAGAAACACATTTTTATATGCAAAAGCTCTTTCTTTTGTGGTTTATAATTGTCACTCAACCCTGAAAAGAGCATTCTTTCATTTGCAAACACAAGGAGGAGAGAAAAAAGGCATTAGAGAGAACATAGTGAGGTACTTAAGAGAAAACCAACAGATCGATTGGCTCTGAGATAGCGCTTGCTGATTGTTTGTGAAAGTTAGTAGCTTGCATTAACACATTTAGAGGAGTTAAAAGAAGGATTACAACCTTCGCCTCATTACAACCTTCACCTACGTCATAGACAGATCTTGGGCATTTACACATCTCCTATCACTTTAGAGGAGATTGATCCATAGGTAGAGTGGAACACTGAGGTTGATGATCTTGTCTTCAATGATGAAGACTTGGAATGGGTTGATCAGGTGGATCAAGAGGCAGAGGCAATAGCGATGGTAGAGGAGGAGGCTAGAGCACGAGGAGACCCATTGGACGACCCTGAGAATGATGTTGATGAGGATGTGGATGTCATTGAGGATGAGCCTGAGACATATGCAGATATCATGGATGCAGAATCTTCTAGGACCTATCTTAGGCATACACGTAGGAAGGTTGTGGCATCGATTGGTCACTGATATAGGCTACTTTGAGCCTTAGTCTTCTGGGCTCTAGCTTTTATTTTGATATATGTTTTGAACTTTTGATTCCATAGATTTCATATTACATGAATATTGTAGACATTTGACTATGACACTTCATATTTCTAATGTGTTTTTAGTTTAACTTATTTCCTTCAGAAATTTGCGCTTATGCTAATGTGATCAATGTGAACTTGTGTATGTGTGCAAAGTAGCTTCTATTTATCTCAATTATTGTGTCTTAAGGTTAATTTATTAAATGATGCATGAAAAAAGTTTTAAATCTTTAAAAACCTTTGAATTTTTTTGGTTTTTCAATTTGCCAAGTCCTTGCTGAGTTTTTGCTAAGTTCGGACGCCGAGTCCAAGTCCAAGTCAAAAATCAGCTTTCCGAGTCCGGGTCTTATAACATTGGTGAGAACTATTGATATAGTTGATAAATGAGAAACTATTCCTTGAAAAGATGTGGGCCTTTGAAAGGTTGTGTGTATGTTGTTAGATACCAATGAAGTTCTAGAAAACATGTTGGCGTCCAATTCAACATGCTTTTCAAAAGTTCTTTGTTGAGCAGTTTGCCTTTGACCTTTTGGCCTTTGAAGGCTTGTCAAAAAATTGAGCATTAGAAGAACCTATTGGCCTTTGAAGCCTTATAAAAAAATTGAGCTTTAGAAAGAACTTGTTGGCCTTTTACAAGGTTGTGACACCCTTGTTGTATGATGCGGGTTGTGACAACCACTCAAATTGTCAGTGTTCATTTAGAATTTTAAATGAGAGACATTTTTTATGCCATTTTTCATTTGGGATTTTGGAAGGTTGTGAGGAGCTTTCCAAAGGCCAATAATGTTTTGCCTATTTTTTAAAGATCTAACAAAGTTGGAAAGTGCTTTGAGACTTATGAATATTGAATTCTTTGTAAACAACACAAAAATACTTAATAAAAATTGATTTGACAAAGATATGATATCAAAAGTTTTTGAAGAGGGACTTTGTGAAATTGAGGGTAGTGGATAAAAATAGCACATATAGTGTCTTGGAAAACTATTGACCTTGATTCCTCATTCGCAACATGTAGGCTGACCAATGCAACAAACTTGGATGAATAGGTCATATGTCTAGATATTCTGTTCATCTCTAAATCTTGTCTTGTCTGAATTTAATCGTAGGAGTTAGTTTTCTAGCTACATAATGAGTACATTGATAGTTGTAATGTGTCATAGTAATGATTAAATTATTGAATGTGTTAGAAAATACTTAGTTTGAAAGACATGATAAAAATGATTTAGTTGATATTCATTGACCCATTGTAGGGGTCATAACATTTTCTATCCTCTTGTTTCATCTTTTTTTAGCCTTGTCTTTCTCGTCTTTTCCCGACAACATTGGCTTGGTCAATGAGGTTCTATTTACATCCTTGTCTAACTAACATAGTTAGCCTGACCAATCATGTTTTATTTGTTCCCTTGTCTATTTAACATTGCCAATCAGGTTAATGATATTGGCTATTTTAGAAATGCATTTTTAGGGTTTGGACCCCTAGTTATAGGTTTTCCTTTGCCATTTCTGCAAATAAGAAATTGCTTAATCTCTTTGCATATGCTTGCATTGGCCCTTTAGAGGAATAGGGGAAGGAGCTTTCTCACTGGAAGACAAGTTGCACATAAGAACTTTTGAAGATTCTGAGATGGACAATCCACCTTTGATGTATACCAAGTCTTTGTAGTTTTTTGCTGTGGTTTATTAGGGTTTCTTTTATTTTCTCGACTTCACTTACAGCCACCTCTACATGAGTGTTTAAGTCACAGGGGAGGTTAATGCCCCTTCTAGTTGATCAAGGTATTTATCTCTCACTCTACCTTTTTCATTTATGCAGGTCCTTATTCTTTTTGTATGTTTGTTTCTTTATTATGGCATACTATTTACTTTGTTATTGCATTGTCCTACATTGAGCCCTTGGTTTCACTATCACTGACCATATTGCTTACCATTTAGCCCTTGGCTTAATCAATCTTTACTTTGTTGTCATTTGATTTTCTTGTCCAATATATTGTCTGTTTTTATACCTAAATAGATTGCTCTTTTCATGATGCAGGAGCAAGGCCCGCACTTGATTGATAAATTTTGGCTGTTGGTCTAATTGTTATATGTGATTTAAGGTTCATTTGACTTGTTTATTGGGTCTATGCTGTCTTATATGATTGTTTCAGGCTCTAGAGCTAAGCTGGAGTCATGGCTGACTCTTATACCTCAAGTGTCATTCCTTACTAGACACATCTGCAATTGTTACTGTGGTCTCCAGGATAGGTATCTCATCGTATCTCCTGGGCAATCCTAGTCAGGTTGTGGGAAGTATTCCTCCTACAGTCTTTGGCAGAGCCTATTAAAGGCCGAGTGACAGTTACCTTTGTTGGGTACGATATCTGACATCACCTTCCTGCTGGGTATTTTTAATTTTTTGTTTTGTCAGAACTTTATGACTGGGCATTTTCCAGTAGGAGCGTGGATATTCGTCATCTTCAATAGACAGTTACTGTAATGATAGCCTTCACTAGTGTTTATTCACCCACCTATTACTAGCTGGTGGCAACTCTTCATTGGGTGGCTGATTTGTTTTATAAACGACAAAAACATATGTGAAAAGGAGATATACAGGTATGTGAAGAAAATATAAAGGGACAGGGGGTCATGTATACAAGAAGATGGGAATGATTTTGCTTCTGGCCTATGTGTGTGACTGACGTCCAAAAAGATATTGGGAAAAATTCTAAGTTAATTGTTATGCCTCATGGCTGGGGTATGTGCAAGCAAATTCTAATGTTGAAGTCAGATCTTCTATTTCTGAAATATTGTTGTACCTTGCTACAAATTGTAATGTGTAGGTCCATAATCTCTGGGTGATTATCACTTACATTCTGCCTTTTGTAACAGTGGTGTTGTATGTAGAGCTGCTAGGATCAGCTGCCTTTCACTGGATATCTGATCCTTGTTTGCATCATATTATGTGTTGACTAAGAGAGGCTTCTCCCTTTTCCTTGTTTAGAGGTTGATATTGTTAATGTAGGAACCCCTCAAAGTTTCTCTCCATCTTCATAGAAACAAAGACATTGGAAGAAGCATGCAAGCACTGATAAAAATATGACTTAAGAACTTTGAAAACACTTTCCATTGGTTTGAAGACAGGCTTACATGGAGTTCATATGGCATTTATAAGTTTAGGTACAAAAAGTATAAAATTTTCCTTTGACACAAACTTCAACTTTAAAGTTTGAAAACTGATGGGGGATCATTCTGTAATGTCCCCTTTTGTTAGGACTCATAGAATTGGGACAATTACCTGCAAAAATCAATTGCAGGAGACTTCTTTCCTCAAAGTCTCGACTAACACTAAGGATAATAATCTACATCACTTCTAAATGTTTATGCTATATAATTGATAGGATATACGATACAATGTCACTGCTATCTCTAATTCAACGCTTAGGTATATGCAAATGATTTGGTCTATAAATCAGTACTTAGTGCAATAATGATAAGATTAGCTTGCTATCTCAGATATGGATAATTGACAAATATGCAAAGATGATCTTGGTATCAATATGTTTCACTGCTAAATGATATTCGCCTTCTCTGATGTGACAATTGGAAAGTATGCTATGTTGATTGGTAGCTGTCCCTGTTATAGCAATACGGAGCATGCTACAAACTATGTCTTTTTATCGCTTACAGCGATGGATGATCTGTGGCTTCTTATAACAGATGTTGCTGTTTCTGATATGTCGTTATGAATACGCAGAGGTGTATGATGATATTGCTTATAGCAATATGTTGCTGTCTGATATAACAATATGGATATGCAAATATGAGGGTATCACTTATATCTATAGGTTGCGGTTTCTGATCTGAATTTATACTGGTAGATGATGTGGTTTCTGATCTGACTGGATGTGCTTGCAACAATGGTGGTGCTCTCTCTGATATTGATCTTGAAATATATGTAACCGGCTTTGGATACTTAGGCCAAAATGCTCAATCGAGCTTTTTAAATAGGATATGTATTAAAGAGGTTAAACTGATTCTATGATTGGATTTACTGATTTCGATCTCCATATATATCTTGCAATACCGAAGGGATTGCACCTCTTGATTGATGAGACACATCTCTTACAATTCAGGCCTCTTCATAACAAATCGATTTCTTATACAAATCATGTCTCTTCATGCTAATCGGTTTGTTTTATACGCAAATCGCCTTTTACTTGTACAATTGCTGCCATCTTGTATTTCTCCTTTCATCATGCTTAATGATTATTAGTTAATTCCTTGTTTGATTGCTTATCTAATTGCTGTTATTATTGATTGTTTTGACTAATCATCTGATTAGTCAACTTCGTTCTTGAATCAATATTCTCTTGATACTTGATGGAAATCGGATATCTTCCTTTCATGATGGTTGTTGATGCTTATCAAATTGATACTCATGATGTTTGTTGATCGATCTTCCGAGATGATGACATTGTGTCTTATAGATTACTTGCATCCTTGTTTTATGTATGATTGATCTGCAATACTCGCTGTTCTCGACGAGATTCTTGGTATGATAATGTGATTGATATGTCCATCTCTTCAGCATACTTCCTTAATCTGATAATATCTCTTTATCGGATATCAATGAGAATTGAGCTTCATATATGATTGGTCTGCCTTTCAACTTTGAAGGATAATCGATATGGCTCTGCTGACTGTCGATATCAAGTCCATTTGATCTATAGTTGCCATGCTGACTGTTGTATAGTGAATGTCGATCTCTTGTATCTTCTTCATATAAGATTGATCATTATTTGTTGATCGATAACTTGCTGATCTAATTCTGCTTTCATGATGATGCTCTTCTTACTTGGTATGATAGAGGTATCAAAGAGGACTTGTCCTTATGATTGATGCTATGAGCATTTTAATTATTATCTTCATTTTCTCATCATTGTTTGATGATAGTTGCCATGATGACGTCGATGTATTATGATTGTCTATATCTTCATTTTTAGTACCATTCTTCTCCCTTGCTATGATGATGATGATTGACATAGGATGTCATCTTGTCAACATGATTGATCATGGGTTTACTATTCTGATTGGATAGTAGAATCATGATTTACATGTTGATTAGGTGGTTGTCCTTGAGATTGTCATTCTTGATAACTTGTGAGCTTGGTGGTGCTTGATGGAGATATTTGTCATCCTGGATCTTGACTCATCCTCATATCTCTTAATGCCAACTAGGGAAATCGTCTTATTTATAAGACTTCACAATTTTCTCGGGTACACTGGATGCTTATTAACTTAAACTATCTACTTGGATTCTCACTTGCTATGTATGATTAACTACTAATTATCTTCTAACTTTCTCGAGGTGCTCAAGGTCTGCCACCCCTTGACCACATAAGTGTTTTACTGCTATTATCTTCTAGGTTAAGGATGTATACATCACACATTCAATCAGATCATTGTTATTTTTTGTTATGCTAAGTGTCTAAATTTTTCTTTTCCTAATTGTGTGATTATTACCTTTGCTCATAAGTCGCATGTCATTGCCAGTTGTAATTCACTAATTGAATTATTGACTAGATAAATTACCTAAGCCCTAAACATGCAATTTTTTGGCCCTATGATTATTACAAATTTTCAATTTTGAGATCAACTGAAAAGAACCAATCTGAGGTTGCCATGTGGCATCTCAAAATCTACCAAGTCTAAAAGTAAACCACTAGCAATCTTCAAAAATTGCTAATCTGCTGGCTAAATATTTTGCAAGTAACTTGTTACTTAACGACTTGCAAAATGGTAATTTTAGACGTGGACTTGAGATAAATCTCTCCTCTCAATAACAGGGGAGGTGCCCTTCTAATCATTGTTCAATTCAGCAAGTACTTAACTATAAATTAAAATTTGGGGGGGACAACAGATCAATTCCTCTTTTTTCAGTATTGATACTCAACTTAACTAACTTCTTGACATAAAACCTTTCACTGAAAAGCACCCACTGCAATAATAATAGTCTTATGATAGATGTAAGAATAATCAGAAGCATACCAGTTCTTCTGTTCTAACAAGAGAGTTACATAAACACAGTCTTCTGCACTTTTCCAAAAATGATATGGTAACATGCAACACAACAGTTCAAAGGCTGTTAAAGTGACACACTCTTGAACTTGTTCAAATATTTGGAATTGAGGCACAAAGTCTCTCAATTCCTTCTTATTCTCTAATAACGAACTATATTTCAATCCACAAAGCTGCGACACAAAGTTTACAAGCAAAAATCAGATTGAATACCTTCTACAATAACACAAATAGTATATTCACCTTCTTAGTAAATTCAAGATGATATCACAAATGTGACATAAGAACATAGGTTTGACATCACAAGCTCCTTCAACACAAAGTCTGAAATACACTTGCTCTTTTATTCGCTTGATAACAATTTGCACAATAAAACTCAAAGTCTCAATTTCCGCAACAAATTTGGCATAGTCTACTTGCATAAAATAAAGATGATAATTACGATGAAGCACCATCCTATATGTAGGAGACGGGCTGCGAGAAAAAGGTGGAAGTATTCTAACAAATTATTGACTTATTCAACAATGCAATCCTATTCTAACTTGACATGAAATGTTGTTACATGCAATTGCATTTTACAATTCAACACGCAATGTAGTCACGTGACATTGCAGTTTTTTGCATTACATGCAGTTTGTCAAAACATAATTACAAAATGCAAATCTAAAATCCTAGAAAGCCAAGGAAATCTAACTAAGTGCTTGGAAGCACTTTTTATTCTTGTTCATTATGTGCCATGAATTCCTAGAACTTGCAGATGCTTTCTTGTACTTCACCAGGATCTAGTACGCCCGTGTTCTTTGCAACAATAGTCGTTTTAATGACTGCATCAGAACACGTGAAAATTGTTGTCTTGTTTTCCTCAACAACGATTTGGAGCTGATCAAGCGAAAACTGGCAACCTGTGAGCTTGTCAAGGGAATTCATTGTGAAATGATTTGCCTCAAGCCCTTGGCAAATTATCTTTTGAAGTTTTGAAGCTATGGTATTCTCTGAAATCAACTCCTGATCATCATTTATTAGTTTGCATGATATTTCTTCTTGGCACTAATTTCTTGTCCCTTCTCAGTACAAGTTTCAATTGTTGCTTCCACATCTATAATTAAGCCTTCAATGACTTGGCCTCTGTTTACCAGTAGTTCCTTGTATTCAATGTATTTTTCACAAAAAGGTACGACTCTGTTCTCGCAAAGCACTTATGTTTCAAATCTGAAAACTTGTTCCAGATTTCCAAATCCTTTTCAAGGGACTCCAAGTCTTGACTAAAAGTTCATAGACCTCATTTATCTTGAATGCCACTGTTCTTGCATATGTTAAAACCTAGAGTGCTTTTCTTATCATCTTTGTTCCCTATACCATCAATCTGTCAACCCATGCATTAATAGTTGTAGCCATTTCTCTTGCTTACTCAACTTGCCTAATGAACTCCTTAGCAATAGAGGATGCCAATGGATCAACCTCCTCTGAAGATTTGGTGATCTTTCAAATCACCGCCATGAGTAGTTCATTCTGTTCTTTCAGCTAGTCCTTTTTAAGTTCATCATAATCCTGTGCCAGCATAGCTATAGATTCTTGGGCATCATTGCTAATACCATTATGTGTTTTCTTACCCAAATCAAATCTGGTAATTCTGAAATCAACAAGCTGTATTTCTTCTTGGGGCTTATCTGCAAGTGGTTCGGCTATCTCCACATACTTTGTTATGTCTTTATCTACTCCAACCCTTGAAACAGTTTTAGCTTTCTTAGTGCCCCTGGTCCTGACTTGTTTTAGCTGCTCAAAGTCAAAGTCATATGGAGAAACTTCTTGTCTCTTAGACTGTAGCATGTGATGAACTAGGTTGGGTATGTGTTGTGGTTGAAACAATTGCAGGTGTTTCAGCCTGAATAGCAGAGGGGATAGTTTTTGTGGTGACATGAGGCATTAATTCAACCATGAATCTATCATAGTCACTTAGGGTAGAATAACCTTCAACAAAAGGAATTGTGGGCGAACTTGGGTGATAATCATATGAAAACACATTGGCTGTAGCATGTGATGAACTAGGTTGGGTATATGTTGTGATTGAAATAATTGCAGGTGTTCATCTTGAATAGAAGAGGGGATAGTTTTTGTGGTGACATGAGGCATTGATTCAACCATGAATCTATCATAGTCACTTAGGGTAGAATAATCTTCAACAAAAGGAATTGTGGGCGAACTTGGGCAATAATCATATGAAAACACGTTGGCCAAGTTATCATGAAGTGTATCAAGAACAAACTCGGTGGCTTCAAAAGGTACAAACACTGCAAATGGAGGGATCAAGACTGTGGAAAAAGAATCAAAATCAGTATCAATTGTAAAAATAGATGCATTCACAAGAATGGATACCTATGTAGTTTCAATGGGGGTAGGTTCTGCATCTAGTGCAATTGGAAGCTCCTGCACTTCTTCCTCCTCAACAATCTCCTTAATCTCAACTTGTTCTTTCCCTTTGCCAAAAGGATCCTCCCGAGTCTTCTCCTTCGATCTGATCTTCAGATTTATTTTGGTTTCGGAGGAGGAAGCATTCTATTTATTCTTGGCTCTCACCTTTGATTTCTAGCCCATGAGTCCAGTTGTATCATCATCGGACCCTCATTTGAAACGCCTCATCTTAATACCCTTCCTCTTGAGCCAAGTTGTTTATTAGCCATGATGGATTGGAATCTGTCAGTGATGGAGTTATTTTCTTTTAAATACCTTTGAATTAAGGGGAGGTTGTGTTCAACAACCCTCTCTTCTTCATATTCTGGATCCAATATATTTTCACCATCTTCCATTCCTTTCAGAATGTTAGCAAGATCTAGATCAATGATATTTTCTAGGGTAAGTCTGCAATAATCCATTCTTCTGATGTCCTTATTTAATTAAACACTTAACCCCCTTTATTAAGTTAATGCTTTAGCCTATGGAGAGAATATATAATAGGCTAGCATTAGTATTTATTTATTTATTTATTGACGTGCTAGGCAAAAAGGGGACATTACAGCTGTCTTCCCGACTCCATCAGAATAATCTTGTTGGTTGGTTACCTTGGTAATTTATATGGATGGTCATTAGTGTTAAGTTTTCGAACTAGAATAAATAAATAACTGATAAAGCAAGAAACTCAAGGACACCAGAGATACCCTGGGAAAACCCTCCTACTCGAGGGAGAAACCCAACCACACCAAAAACAATCCTTTTATTAAGTAATCATGAACGTTTGAATACACATGCTCTCTAACTTTTGCAACTACATGCTCTTGAGGAACAATACACAATGTTCTCTCTTCAGTATTATTGACTGATTGAACAAAAGAGAAGCTTCACACTTAATACTCCAGAATATCCAAAGGACGCCAAAATATGTCTGAGATACAATGGAAACTATAAACAATATCTTCCACACATGGTCATGACAATCGTAAACAACTACACACGATGATGACCAGAGAATAATTGCAGTGAACATACACAAAAGAACAACACATCGCTAAAGATAGAATTCACGATAATCCTCAATCCCTGATATCAGACCACAAATGAATGGCGACACAACTCCCAAAAATGCATACGAATGGAAGGTAAGTTATATAAAAAATTTCCGATAAACAAGAATGAAAGCCGCATTGAATTCTGATGGCCGCTCCTCATGAACAGACGAGAGTTACCCATAAAGTATCGTTTCAAAGATGGTGACCCTTCATGAGTCAATGGAGACGCTACTTGCTTTGACTGCCGTTACACAACAGTGGCTCTTCAATGTGCCAACAGACTCATCAACCATGCAACCATGTGGCTCTTCGTGTGCCAGCAGCCACATAAACATATCCCTTTCAATAGCTTCCGTAACTCAAGAATTTAAGGCTCTTCGAGGAAACTGAAATTCTGCCGAAATACAATGTTTCCATTATATTAAATATGAACTGAACTAATTGAATTACGTCTTCCAGCTAGCGAACATATGAACCAACCATCATAGGTATGAAGGAGCTCTCTCGTAGCTACCATGAACATTAACAGTCAAAACATCCAACTCTCATGTAAGTGAAAGTCGGGAACTGTAGGAACAAGCACCCATATTCATATTCATTCACCTTCCTCCTTGCCTCCTCAAAGACTCTTCTGCTCTCAAGTGTTTTATCAAACAAGCACATGAAGTGACCAAAGAAGGCATCTTGAAGTCTATGGTAATGATGTCTCCTTGTGGCCATGGGTAATTGATTAAAGTATTTGCATATTGGCAACTTACTTCTATCCTCATCATAGGACAGTCCTGACAATGCTCGAAAGGATGTAGCTAGGTACACAAGATATGAACTCACGTAAAATGTTACAGTGGTAGACACCTCTGACAAATGTTCACACAAAGAGTCACTGATTAACTCTTCCTAGAATATCTATTGCGTCCTCTTCTTGACAATGATGATGTATTGATGCATCCATGGCTAAAAAACATTTGATATATTTAGTCCCCGCATCCTGCTTAGGAGAGTGATCATGTCATTGATCTCCTTCTTGAACTCAGTTCTATATGGTGTTGCAGGCCATTGGGTTGAAATCGATTGCCTCTGTTTGACAATCCAAACTGTATTGATCTCTCTTTTGCAATCTTCTTCCCTTTTGTTGTAGTAATCTAAAGCTTTCTCATAGGAGATATCTGCATACACAAGTGCAACAGGTACATGGAAGATCTTGTCAATGGCCTCTGCATCCAGCTTCATGATTATTTTACCATTTGCATCTTTGACTGTTTGGGTTTCTTTATTAAAGTGTAATGCACATGCCAAGATAAACTCAGGTTCTAGTACTACTACTGGAAAAGTTGAAAGCATGTGAATATGACTCTTGAGGAGTTTCTTCATTTCACCTGTTGGTTTCTCTACCTTTGTATGCTTGACCTCATCTATGTTTGAGACCACTGAGGCATGAATGATGGCATTCTGATATTTATTAAACTAGAGTTTCATCTTCTTCTCAGGCGTGGTGGTTGACTCTCCAGACATTGGATGAGAACTTGTAGTACTGAGATGAAAGGACCAAAAAATGATGTCAGGATGCATTGATGTTAGTTCCATATCATTCTCCATTGTGCTAAAAACAACATCAAACAAAGCTTATGCTTTGATTTTTAAACTTGGAAGAACGTGTGTGCAAACAAGGCTTTAAACAAAGCTGGGGCGAAAAAGTTGCTTTTGGTAGGCCATGGTTGCAATTTGGGGATTTCGGAACTCACTGCAGGTGAAGGCACAAGTGTAGTTTATCTTATAAAAGTTTATGTAATCAAAACAAAAAAGTTCCGACTACATGGGAAAAACAAAGGTTCTATGTGAAATCGGGGTTTTTGGACCCAACTGCACATGAGGTTGCATATGTAATTACATGTGTAGTTCATACCGCAATGAGGACAAAAACCCCTGATTGCATTGGTATTTGCAATTACAAAGGGTAAATTTAAATGTATCGGGGTTTTATGATGCGATTGCGTATATAATTACATGTTACAAAACATGTAATGGGCTTAATAAAACCTAAAATGCTCATCATAATAGTATGCAGTCAGGGTTTTATGAGGGCACCACACTTTGTATTGCATGTAAAACTGCATGTAATAGCACTTGCAATTGGGGTCAAAAACTTACATGCACTAATACATGTAATTCGTATCATAACTTCCAATTTACAAAGAAGAATGTAATCTCAAAGAAAAGTTTCTATCTGTTTATATGAAAACACATATTAATCTGTGTGTAATCGGGGATATTACCCCCGATTGCATATAGATTAACAGTCTTTGCAATTTCAAATGCATTTAATAGACAAAAGTCCGATTTGCTATGGGAAGAGTAATGGATTGTGAATGCAATGAAGGAGAAAATTATCAAAAACAATCACTGCTAACAAATTTTATCTCAATCATATAATTGTTTCACCAAAATCGCAGTTTAAACATCAGAACTGTGATATATGTAAAAAGAAAAGACTTTTCAAACTCGAAGACATAAAGAAAATCCTAAAAACGTTACATGAAAAACATTGACAAGAAATAGAACATAAGAATCACAAACCTAAACCTTGATTACAAAACCATTAACAAATAAAAATGCATTGAGATTAAATCTATCAGTAATCAGAACCCTCAAATGAAACTTATAAAGATTTAATGAAAATGAGTTTGGGCAAAACATATGTAAATGATGATCATACCTGATCTGTTGAAACACAAAAAATGCCAGCTCGGGGATACTCCAAACACAGAATGAGGGTTTCAAAAACAGAAGAGAAGAAACAACTTAGAAAAATCCTAATAGATCGTTCATAAACAAAAATTGGCTCAGCGTTTTCTTTTGAACTCGGTTGTTTGTATAACTCAGAGTTAGGGCTCTGCGTTATTTTCACTCAATGTAACATTACATGTATTTGGATATGTAATGTTGGCTAAAAAGTTCGATATATGGCATGCTGGTTGGGACTTTTAGCCAACTTTACATATCTTTTTGTATGCAAAATGACTTGTAATGTTGTCAAAAAGTTCCTCTTTGAGGTATTTTGGGATTTCTATAACATATCGCATAACATATTATATGCAAATAGACATGTAATGGTGTAAAAAAAGGTCCGCTCCTTTATATTTTTCAGAGTTTTTTAATGTAATGCACAATACATTGCATTAAAAGGAGACATGTAAATACCTTAGAAAAACCTCGATATATACCTTTTAAATGCACTTCGCGATTTTTAGAATGATCTGCATGTTACATTACATATAAAAAGATGTGTAATAGAGCTTTAAAGCTCCAACCCCTAAAGAAATAATAAAAATCTAAACAAAAACTTATCAAAAAAAAAAAAAAAATGAAACAAAAACCAAAATATTAACCTTTGATGACAAAAAGACTTTAAAACGAAAACATTAATGAAAGCAAATGACTTATTTTCGAAAACGTAATTAGAGTACATAACCAAGCTTTTATCAAATTTCTTGGGATTGATTGTTAAATTCACCAAAACGAAATTAATGACAACATAATCAACCACTGCAAATTACATTTTGCCACACACACAATGACAAAGTAAATGTTACAAACAAAAAGTTGCAAAAGACTAGTAGAGGCCTAGCAAGGGACTCAGCCCCCTAACCAATGGGCTTGAGTGCTTTATGCCCAGCATGTTAGTAAAGCTAGTGATGCATGCATGCACAATCTACCATGGGTTGCGCAGAGACATAGTAAATCCTTTCCAGGAATCATCACCTGCTGTCTTGCAACATATTTCCAGCTCCACTCCTCTTTAGCCTTGCACTCCATCTGCTGCATGACCAACTGCTGGACCTTCAATTGCTATACTTCAAATAACATTGGGAGTGAATTTAGAGGCCTAACAAATGAATGTTTTCATGAATACAAAATTGTTTCTTAATGATTAATGGCAAGTAATCCAAGTATGCAATCAAATTTTCGAGCTATACTGCACTTAAATATGGGGCTAAATAAATGATATAGGAACTTAAGAATTGGCTAGTCTATTGAGTGAGCCCTTTCTCTTCAGCATAGTTTCCTCTCCGTTTCTTAACTATTTAGCACAGTTCAGTACCAAACAACAATTGCTTCCAGGATATATTTATATTTTTTTATTCATTATCACTCTATATTCTCTATATCTTCTACATGGCAATAAGGCCATATTTATACCAGCATTTTGAAGCAGCAATAATATGAAAGAGTTTTATCATTCCCCTGAACTTATGTAGAATAACAAAGTTTAATACCTTTTTGCAATAATAGGGATTTATTACACAATATGATTTTCAAACTTATCAATAGATTAACATACATACATACATACATATATGCATACATACCTACATATATACATGCATGCCTACCTACCTACCTACCTACATACATACCCACCTGCATGCATGCATACATACATACATACACCAATGCATGCATACATACATACATACATACATACATACACCAATGCATGCATACATACATACACAGCTGGAAATCAGTGCTAGTTGTTTTGGATGGGCTCACTAACAAATTGAACTATCTAATCACTTTGTCAAAGCTATCAAACTGCTTTGAGCAATGGTTTTGACGAAGTCTTTAGATAGTGGTTGACGAAGTTTATAGGTTATGGATGCTGGAGTTTGTAGTCAACGGTTGATGAAATTCACATGTTACACCATAGACCCAAGCATAACACGGCTATCCAAGCCTTTCTCACTTCTAAAAATTCTGCATTGTTGTCAAAATTGACTGCTGAAATAAACAAAGCAAAGTTGGTTCTTTGTTTAAACTTAATTCAATAATACTTATTTCTTATGTGTTTTCCTTAAAAACCAAAATAATAATAATTATTCCATTTGCAAACAACAATGAGTACACGGAGAAAATGATGATGGTAATAGGAAAAAGGAGCAGACTTTAGGGAAAGGGAAATGGGAAATTATACAAGCATGAGGATCATCAATGGATTTTACATTTAAAAGGAGAATCTATTGTCAACCTCATTTTTTATGTTTTTCTTGGGTATGTATGGTTTGTTGTTCATATTACTTTTTGGATGTTTGACATTTCTTTTGTGAGATATAAAACTAATAAGACAACCCTTTTCTAAAAATTTATACCATATCGTTTCGAGGGGTGAATGTCCGTGTCAATGTAGATCTGCATTCACTACATCTTAGATTAAGCTTGTTAATGTGATTTGGGGTGAGAGGTGTCATCCCCTTAGGAATTACAATTCCCTTTTTAGAGAGGAAGGTGTCGCCTATTTCATTGGGAGCTACACTTCTGGCAGAGAGAGTTGTCATCCCCAAAATATTTGAGGAACTTTGTTTAGTTTTTTTGTTTCATCCATATCAGAAACCCAAAGACCAAGCTAACAAGGGTTTAAAGTTGCTTATTGTCTCTAATTTGTTTTAGGTAACTTCATTTAGAACCATGAAAGAGCAGATCTGAGCCCACCATTGCGTCTAGAGATAAAAAAACACAGGGATCACTTGTCAAATGCCAATCATTTCCAAAATCTTCACTTTTTTACCAAGTTTGGGCCATGTGGGTAACTCATAGTATGAGATGAGTAGAGAAAAAAATAAGTAAAAAATAACAATTGTTTTGGCACACATTAGTGTTGGTGCGCCACTGATGTAGTTATGTTTTCTTATGCTTGCACAATGCAATGATGTCAACAATTTCCAAGCAGCGGTGTTGGCATGCCCTTTTTTTGTCCATTTGTCCAAAATCATTCTAGAGCTATAAGTATGTGATTAAGACATTCTATAATTGCACTAAATTTCAAAGTGGCACTGAACTACAAGGTGCTAAAAACAGTATTTTAGTGAGGGGTTCTCTGGGTTGTTGCTTGTCTCTAGGGCTCTTTTTTAAATTCTATCTTTGTACCTATGCTTTACAGTTTATTTGCATGTAAAAGTAAAATAACTATATTATTACGGGGTAAGGGTTTATAGAGGACAACTAGGGGGGGAATAAGAGCTTAATGATGATGCAAAAAATGTAAATATGTTTAACAAATGTGATGAAGCCCATGGGTTCTTATGTCTAGTTGTACCTTTGGAACTTCCCCTTCACATTAAAAAGGCAAATAAACCTAATGAGTTATGGGTCAAGCTAGAACCTTTATTTGGCAAAATAGATGAATACAAGGTTATCAACTATAAATTGGAATTTGGTCACATTTAGGTTTTTGTTTCACTGCTTGATCACTAAAGCTACAACTAGAGGCTTGCAAGGTTATTATGTCCCTTTCTTGGATCACCTTGTAATATGCCCTAATTCACATATCTAAATGAGATAAAGAGCATGATATAGTTAGATATATAATCCTTTTTTAAGAATAAGATGAGATAAGTTTGTTTGGGAACCCTGCAACCATGTTAGATAATAATGTAGATATAACTCATGAGATACATCCAATTCTAGGGTTAACAAATATTTAAATTTACATAACAAATCTAAATGATTATGTGGGAGCTCAACCATAATGAGGGTTGAGATGGAGACATGACAAGGTGCCCCTACCCTAGGCCCAAGTGTGTAAACTTTGCCCCCCTTGGCCTTATGTGGTCCTTAACCATTCTTATGAGGTGGTGTAGCTAGTGAGGCTTGTATGCCGTTCTCCTCTATCATGCCATCCTCTTTTTCTCTTATGATCAAGGATCCCCGCTAGTTCACTTCAATAATTGATCAATATGGGGTTGGTAAGGGAGACTGCAATAGGGTGCCCCTAAAATGACCCTCAACCCTAGGCCCAAGAATGGAAACTTTGTCCCCCTTGGCCCATGCGGTTTGTTGGTGCTCAAATCAACAGATTGGATTTCCTATGGACATGCCAATCCAATGCTACCTTAAACTTATCCTTCAAGTCTTAAGGCTTTTTATAGCAGGTAGAACACACCTCAAATCCTCTCTCTCAAGTATGGAAAAGGCACTTGAAAGAAATCTAGCTGAGAGCAATATATAAACTGTAAGACTGAAATACTTTGTTAAATTGAAAGAATGTTTAGTAAATTTGTATGTAAATTGGAATGAACAGATGGATAGGATGTCACAAAACTTAAACAATGAACTAAATAACCATAATCCAATTAATTAATAGATCAGTGCCTTATTCTATCACGGGCAATAGAGTCAAAATCATCCCAAGCCTACGTACAACCTCAAAGACAGTTTGCAAGAAACATATCACTTCAAAGATGTTCAAATGAGCATATATCTTAAGATAAATCCACAACTATTTCAATTGAATTTAACTTTATGACAGACCGATTGATTGTGGCCACAAATCAATTGAATTTAACCATGCAAGATGAAAAGACCAATTGATAATAAAGCTGTAAATTTAATCAAAAGTATGCAACATCTAACTATCACTTTAAAGAAAATCAAAAGATTTTATCCAAGGGACTAATCGAAAATGAAATTGAATCAATTCCCACAGATGAAAGAAAAAATCACTCATCTTTATTGATTTTGAAAATATGGTACATCCAAGTTCATGTTACAAGTTGTTGATCCAACTATCCAATCTGTAAAATATTGTATCTTATTGTTTGTTTACATTTTACATCACATATATATGTGGATGAATGGTTTTCACACCCCTTTAGGGTGAAGAGACACCACCCTATGCTAAAATTTAAAAACTTATTTTGGAAAAAAACTAATCAACAAACTAACTAATAACTACTTATCTTTCGGATTTGTCTTTGGTCAAAAATCTAAAATGAATTTTACGAACATAAGATTTTTACTGGAGATAGGAAAGTTGATTTTCTGAACTGGGTCTGCTTTAGATTTTAAATGTTTGACTGTTTTCATTCTCTGTCGACATCATCTTTACACCAGTTCGAAATTCCAGCATCTCTGAAACCTTCGCTTACAAAATTTTGATTGTTCCTGTCACAGAGCTTCCTTCCTTAATCCCTCAACTTTTAATTGAAAAGTAATATATTTTTGTATACCATCTCATGTACTCCATCATATCATCAATTATTGAGCATGGAGTTTAGGATGCCATTTTTTAGAGTTTTATCACTATATAGGACTCCAAATTTTGCCAAAAATTTAGAGCTCCAACACGGTCCTTAAACATCTTCACGAGGTGGTGTACCTAGTCAGGGATCTACCACTGTTCCCCCTCCTTGCATTCCCTTCCTTTCCTCAACATAATCAATTATTGCAAATAGAAATTTACAATCGACAATTTGAGAATATAATGCACATATACATTAACTAGTGCATAAGGAGTTTTAGATAAGCATTATGACTATCTTGTAAGCAATTGTAAATTCATCTTGTTGGGAACTTCAAGAGGGTGGCAATGAACTGCCCAACCCAACTAAGCCCAAGAGCATGTAACATTCACATCATGGTAGCTTGTCCTTATCCCATAAGCGGTAGGAACGTCCAACTATGATCAGTTCCATCACTTGGGACTTCCCACAAGCATCAGAAATATCTAACTATGACCAATTCCATCCCTTGGGGTAATCAAATCGCCTCTTGGCCCACAAGAGGCAAGAATGTCCAACTATGACCAATTCCACCCCTTGAGGTAGCGTACTTAGTTTGGGGGAGCCGATAAACCACATATCCCTATCTGGTTCCTCCAACTCATATCATATATGTCAGCATAATAAATGAATAAGCATATCATCCAAATTACCATATACATCAAGCTTAATATATGCATAACCATATCACCCAAACTGCATATTATTACATACATCGAGCATAATTATACCCTTTCATGCATACCAGTCTTAAATCAGAATTTGTGCCATAGGCTGTTGTATATCTGAAGCTGATTCCCTTATATCATAATACTCTCTTAGATAGATTTCCTTATTATAGATTTGTCCGTGATCAATCTTTTGATATATTAGTGAATGATGATTGAATGATTGTTGATTTGATGATAGATGAGTGATTATTGAATGATGCTGATTTGATTGCTGAGTTGTTTGTTTTCTTGATCCCAAGACGAGTGTTGATTGATGTGAATTGGATAATTGTTTGTTTGATATTGCTGATTGATTGTTTGCTTGATTTCTTGAGAGATTAATGATTGATGGATGGATGTTGGATTTGTTTTGATGGATTCATGAGTGAAGATTCATAAGTGACCCTTGAATGATTGGAATGATCTCTTTTATACTTCATTGTTGAAAGGGTCACCACCTTTCATAAGGCTTGAGTCACCACCCTCCATCATTATGAATCATGAATGTAATTTAAAATTTGAATTTGACGCTTCCATTGTTCAATGTTGAATTGTTAATGTTCTTTTCAAAGTTTAGTAGTTTCTAATTTTTACTAGTTTGGTAAAGTTTCATTTGTAATACTTATATCTTTTTATACCTAGTTTTCTAAATACTATATGTATTGTAGTGCCGCCCCCATTGTTTGTTGGTAGTTGATGTTGTCATTGATGTCAACACTCTGTCTGCTTGATGTTGAGAGCTTGCTGATGACAATTATATATGTTGATGATAATATGTTTTCGTGGCAGTTGGCGTTGTCTTTTGTGTCAAGCCTATGCTTATTGTAGTTGCAAGACTATGAGATGAGATGTGACATTGATGATTGTGTTGTCAGCCCTCTGTTAACACAATTGTGAAGTGTCACAAAATGTGTTGCTGCTCTGGCATTGGTATTCTACAGAAGACAGTCGTTTGTGCTGATGCTAAATAGTTGATAGTAATTGATGGCTGAGTATTCTCTTCTGTGGATGTCCATCCAATGGGTGTCGATGTCCACATCATTGTGTTATAGTTATTGCTGTTGTGATGCTGGCCACAAGTGTTGCAGTAAGGAGTGATGTATGTGTTGATGATCAAAATTGAAGTTAAGATGAGGATTGGAAGCATGGCACTGTCAAGATGAGGATTAGAAGCATGACTTTGTGAAGGTGAGGATTAGAGCATGATATTGGTACTGATGATTCTGTGATGCTACACGTTATTGTAGTGTCTCTCCTATTGCTCTTGATATGTAATTGAGGTGTATTGGTCATTGAAGACCGTTGAAGTGTGTGTTTGCATAGAAGTGCTCTTGCAGCTGCTTGGAAGAATGCTCTACATTCCTCCACGCTTGATGATGTAACCTTTGTTAGAGTTTTAGGTGACTCTACAACACCCCCATGATCAAATGAAAGACCAAGATAACTTCCACAAGAGAATGGCAAGACAATTGCAACAAGATGCAAGAATGATATTATTGCTAATGGACATGATTAAAATGTACATAATGAGCCTGCTTATATAGGCAAGGCAATAAGAGACAATGATAAGGCGCTGATAAGCTATCACCCACACTATTGTGGTAAAAATCTTGATGTTATTAACAAGGATCGAAAGATCCATATATACAAATGAATAGACGATGTTTCCTTAGGAAATGATTGTAAAGAATAGAAACATTCTATTCTAACTACAGAAGACTAAATATTAGAAAAATTCTAATATTTACAGTATATTTACAATAGATAATAGATAACCATTAATAGAATATAAACATTATTTTAATACCCTCCCTTAATGATTAATCTATCCACTACACCAAGCTGTCCTCTAAATTTGGAAATCTTGTCTGGACCAAGAGGCTTGGTGAGAATGTTCGCAGTCTGATCCGTTGTAGGAACATACTTCAAATGTATTGTCCCGTCTTCAACCAATTGCCGAATGTAGTGACAATGAATATCTACATGCTTGGTTCTTTCATGGAAGACTGGATTCTGTGCTAACTTGATAATGCCTTCGTTATCAACAAACAAAGTGGTCGGGCCTGCTGGTGATATCTGCATATCCCCAAGCATCCGACAAAGCCAAACAGCTTCACAACCTGCCTTAACTGTCCCTCTGTAGAGGAGAGAGAAACTGCCTGCTGCTTCTTACTGGTCCATGTGACAACACCAGATCCCAAACTAAACACATATCCAGAGGTTGACTTTTTATCGTCAACAGATCCCATAATTAGGAGTGCCCTTCACATAACGAAGCACACGCTTAGCAGCTATCCAATGATTAGCCTTGGGAGCTGTCATAAACCGTGAAATGTAGTTGACGACGAAGCTGATATCAGGTCTTGTAGCAGAGAGATAGATAAGTTTGCCTACTAGTTGCCTGTATGTAGTATCATCAACTGGAGGAGAATTAGACTTGGCTGATAACTTTGTACCTTTCTCCATAGGTATAGATGCAGGCTTGCAATCCTGCATACGAAACATGTCTAACAGAGCCCTGGCATATTTGGACTGAGAAATGAATATACTAGAAGACTGCTGCCAAACCTCAACACCGAGGCAATAATGCATGAGGCCAAGGTTAGTCATATCAAAAGGCTCGCATAAATTCTGTTTGATTCCCTAAATCAAAGATGCCGAACTGCCAGTGATGATCAAATCATCCACATAAATGACCAGAAGGATGATGTCATTGCTAGTAGTCTTGATGTACAAATTTGAGTCTGAAGAACTCCTCAGGAAGCCTTGATCACTGAGGTACTTATCAATTTTCATGTACCATGCCCTGGGGGCCTGCTTCAAGCCATAGAGAGCTTCACCAGTTTGAGAACTTGGTGTTCTTTACCAGCAACCTTGAAACTGAGAGGTTGCGTCATGTAGACCTCTTCCTGTAGGTCACCATTTAGGAAAGCACTCTTGACGTCCATTTGATGGACCTGCCAGCCAAACTGAGCTGCCATGGCTAGAACTAATCTGATAGTGCTCATTTTTGCTATAGGAGCAAAAGTCTCCTCATAGTCAATGCCTTGACGCTGAGAGACGCCCTTCGCAACTAAACGAGCTTTGTACTTATCCAAAGTACCATAAGATTTGTACTTAATTTTGTAGACCCATTTGCAACCAATGGGTTTCTTCCCTGGTGGAAGATCAGTTAGACCCAGGTGTGATTCTTCAGCAGGTTCTGATGTTCAGAATTCATGGCATGTTCCCACTCTGGAATGCCTTTAGCCTTTGAGTATGTCCGTGGTTCAAACACTGTGAATGTTGGCCATGAGAGCAATATTTACAGTCTCTGTAGGTTTGCTCTTCTTTCGAGTAGTTCTCCCCTTGATGAGCTCAGAAGAATCTGGATCAAAATCAGGAGAAGCATCTGCATATCTAGGTGATCCTGGAGGAGAGGTCGGAGGTGTCTGTACAGGAATCACTGGTAGTACTTGAGCTGCTGGAGCCCTCCCGGAGGTGGACCTAATGGAAGCCGAACTCCCAAATCACGAGCCTTCATAGGCTGGTCTGCTGAATTAGGAATAGGAGAGACATGCATGAAAGGTCCTCGCTATTCATCGAAGACTACATCACGACTGTATAGGAGACAAGATGTCTCAATGTCGATCAAACGATAGGCTTTGTGAAGACTACTGTATCTAGCAAGCATGAGTTTCTAACTCTTGGGATCCAACTTGGTGCGAGACGCATCATGGATCCATAGGCAAGAGAGCCAAAAACCTTTTTGTGACTGATTCTGGGCTTGCGACTTGACTAGGCCTCTTCCATAGTCTTGCCTTTGACCGCCATAGTGGGTGACCGATTCAAAAGGTAGACTGCAATGTTAACTACTTCTGCTCAAAATTTCTTCGGAACATGTCTGTGCTCAAGCATAGACCTAGCCATCTCGGTGACTGTTTTGTTTCGGCGTTCAACTACACTGTTCTATTGTGGTGTGTGGGGTGTGGTTAATTGGCGCTTAATGCCATGAAGATCACAAAAGCTAGAGAATTCATTAGAACAAATTTCTCCCCCATTATCTGTCTTAAGAGCAATAATAGATTTTCCAGACTCTTTCAACTAAAGGTTTAAACTTCTGAAATACAGTAAATGCTTCAGATTTCTTTTTAAGAAAATAGACCCACTTTTTTCTATTGAAATCATCAACAAACAACAAAAAATACTTGGACTCAAGAGCATAAGGAGTGGCCATAGGGCCGCAGATATCGGCACGAACATGCTGAAGTACCTAAGAAGCCCGCCATGAATTGCCAACAAGAAAAGGTGTGCGATGTTGCTTCCCAGCCTGGCATGCATCACAAACTCCAAGCTGATGAGTCTGAATCTCTGACAATTCGAGGACAAGCTCGTCACGAGCAAGTTGAGAGAGATAGCGTACATTTAAGTGCACATAACGCTAATGCCAAAGAGAACTGGCAGAAGACTGCCGAGCAGCCATAGCGAGGTCCTGAGAAGTACCAGAATCTGTAAGTCTGAAAAGACCATGATCCTCAAGACCAACTGCAACAACAGACTGGGTCTCCCTATCAGTGATGGTGCATTGATGTGAACTGAAGGTGATATCCAGCCGTGGAGAGTGTCGCAACATCTAATTGACTGAGAGTAGATTTAGTTCCATTCTTGGAATTTGGTACACATCGAGGAAAATGAGATTCCTCCCTACAGACTGAATCTGAATGTTGCCTTTGGGGACAACAATGTACTCTTCCCCGCCACAAAAAATAACTAAATTAGAATAAGGCTGATAGTCAGTGAACTAGTCTCTACTGTGGGTGAAATGACGAGAGGCACCTGAATCAATGTACCAGGCAGACGACTTGACATGATCTGCTGCTGGTCTTTTAGCCATGAAGGCATAAACGACAGATTCTGTCTGCTTAGTGTGCTTTGCGCTGTTCGCTTTGGGCTGCGAAGTAGATTGCTTAGTTAGGGCAACTAAGCACTTCCGGCATCAACCTTCATGTGACCATACTTGTGGCAGTAGTTGCATTGAATGTTCTTTTTCTTGGAGCATTTTGATGCCGGAGCAGAGGGTTTCTGCTGAGAATGAGACTTGCCTTTATCCTTCTGAAAGGATTTAGCGGCAAAGGCTTGCTCGTTGGAACTGCTACCGAGCTGTTGTTTCCATCGATCTTGCTGAAATAGAAGTGTGCAAAGATCGGTGAACTTCAGATCAACACCAGTAGAAGTGATGTTGAGAGTCTCGATCAAATGCTCGTAGGACCTGGGTAAACTTTTGAGAGTGATTACCACAATGTCCTCTTCCTCCATCTTGCGTCCAATGGCAAGCATCTGATCACGGATGTCCTAAATCCGATTCAGGGGATCTTGGAGCGATTTTCGCTCATCCATGACAATAGAAAACAAAGTGTTCTTGAGAAAGAAATCCTTGCTATTATCTGAAGTCTCATGTAGGGTTTTGAGATGCTCCCATATCTTGACAGCTGTTTTGTCGGATGGAATCTGAGGGAGCTGATCATCAGCCACTGATAATTTAAGAAACATGACTGCCTCCCAATCCTGTTGGTCATAGGTAACCTGATCAAGACCAGCTGTAGTCGGATGCTTTGTAGTACCCAGAACCACCTGATTGTTGCCGCGATATTCAAAGATGGTGAGCATCCGCTGCTTCCACGTGCTATAATTCCGACCATTGAACTTCTGATTTCCCTCGAGTAGAAGATTGGTGAGTGATGCCATGACACAAATTTCAACGAAAAACGTGAAGAACTGAGAAGACACGTACTTCGAGGTGAAATGTCAGAAGACCCCAAAAAAAGTACCCAGAAGGAATATGCTGTCAGATTTTGGATCCACTGGCTCGAAAATTGAGACACGAAAATTGAGGCACCCAAAAAAACAGACAGCAACCAGTTGAGCTCTCAAAAAATCACCAAGAATTTGTGATCAAATTTTTTTTCCGAGCCAACAAATTAGGGTTTTCAAAGAAAACCCTAGCCGCTGGAAAAAGCTTATCAAAAATGAGTTTCAAGGTTAAAAATGGCGGATTGTTGCAAGGCGCCACCATACATGGGGTCGTTTTTGAAGAAGCCCTAAAACAAGCTCCAAACATAGAAAACCGTACTGTAGTGGCTACGTTTTTGAAGAAAAAAATGCAAGTTGCAGAAAACAATGGCGGCCGTCTGAAGTGCAGACACGCGTTTTCATGTGAGTGGTAGGATTTGCCAAAGAAAATGAATTCGAAGGGCAGACTGTTGCCGTTTTGTGTGGCTTCGAAAGCCAGACTCTGGTCCAGAAAATACGAAGTACAGACTTGCGGTTTTTTGCAGAGAACAGACCCGTGATTTTGTAGAGAACAGATGCGATTTCCTTAGAAAAAATGCCACGAAAAAACCCTAGATAGGTTTTAAAAAACGGATTTCTCAGAGAGAAATTAGATCACAAAAGTATTTTAAAATTTTTTGGTTCAGATAATTTCGAACTGAAATTATAAAATTTTCGAATAAATTATTGATTTTGCTCTGATACCATATTGTGGTAAAAATATTGATGTTATTAACAAGGATCGAAAGATCCATATATACAAATGAATAGATAATGTTCCTTAGGAATCGATCATAAAGAATAGAAACATTCTATTCTTACTACAGAAGACTAAATATTAGAAAGATTCTAATATCTACAGTATATTTACCATGGTTGAAAATATCGCGCGTCAATCACGATATATCGCGGCTGAAAAACATGCTGATTTAATCGCGGATTAACTCGGCGCCGCTTTAATGAAAAACCTGCGACGATTTTAACTAGAAAAATCACAAAAATCGCGCCGTTTTATTGCAAAAATATTGATCACAAAAAACGTGAATCCAAAAACATTAAACACGTTAACGGTGAATCATGTATTATTTTAGGGTTTTTGCAGTAACGGTATTAAAAAGTGAAAACACGACTGCCATGATTTGCAATGAGGGCATCATTTGCGAGGGCTTCCAGGTTTGTTTGTGACTCACGACCTGATTTAATTTATTTTTATTTGTTTATAATATAGTCACTGTGAATCGTGACTATAATATTATAATATTATAATTAGTGTTTATAATATAATATTATAATATTACAAACTAGTGTTTATATGACTGGTAAAACCGTAAAAGTCACTATGATTGAATATTATAATATTATAAATAATATGATAATACAAAGTAGAGTATTTATAATATTATAAATAATAATATGTTAATACAATTTTTAACTTTATATGACTGGTAACCGTAAAATATAATATAATGTTTTAAATTTTTAATATTATATTTATTTTATACATTATGTTTAAATAGTTACCAGTTTTATAATTTTATCAGTTATTTTAAAATTTATATTAATATTATTTTGAATCTTGATCTCTGTTACTTCATAGTTATATTTATTTTTATATGAATTTTGATATTATATTTCTATTAGTTAACACTTGAGATATTATATTATCCAATATCTGATTTTTTATCCTTTTTGCAGACTTCCAGTGCCAATAGCCGTATATGTGTTTTTAAGAATATTTTAAGACATATATTTTCAAATGTTTGATAAAAGCGTCGATTTATTGCCGATTTTTTTGCCAAGTTATTGGTGATAACGACTTTTTCAAAATTTTTGGGCCGGTCGAGTTTTTGCCAAGTACAAGTTTTTCAACTATGATATTTACAATAGATAATAGATAACCATTAATAGAATATAAACATTATTTAAATACACACAAGGTGGAATCAATGTCCACCAAAGGTGGATCATCCTTCATTATGCAATGAAGTATGTGCAACATGTGGAGGATGATAATGTGATACGTGCACTATAGGTGGATCTTACACATAAAGTGGAATGTGATAACAACTATCACCACCTCAAGTGGAATTTCTCCTACACCATGTGCAAATATGGGTGCAAACTCCTAGGTGTCTCATATGCAAACTATTATGCAATGCATTATCCTAAGTAGTCTTAAGTAAAGTGTAATTAGTGAATATTTAATTACATCAGCAACCTTGCAGTTTGGAACATAGATTGTATGTTTTGTGTATGTTGCACTCTTACCTTTTCCGTCCCTTGTGTCGCTGCTGATGTTTCAAAAGAATGCAATGTGTTGGTAGTTTTGGTGTCTGTTAGGACTGGGCTGGGAAATGCTTCGCATTTCTCTACATTGATGTTTCAAGTGTTGCGGCTTGGAGGGAATGCTTATAACATTTGTGCAATGCTTTAGTTTAATTTTCCGATAGAGATGTGTACCACAAGTATGTTTTTGATGATATGCTTCATGACTGTTTTTTCCTGGCTTTCTAGTTATGAAGAACTGTGTCAGATTTGTTGTGGCAGCTTGAATCGTTGAGAAAATATGATATTTGTTCTTGGGAATGATGTTGAATGTTCAAGGAACATCTCTATGTGATGCACATAGCAACAATTGAGTTCTTTGGTGCTACATTATGTTTGAAGTTGGTTTATAGGGCTGTTTGTGGCTATCTGTCGACAAGGTTTACTCTCTTGCTTATGCCATGTTCCTAATTGCAGTGGATGATGTGTTGGGTTGGTTTTGGATCTCACTTTGTTGTGTGGAGATTCAAATTAAGTGGTTTTGTGTTGAGTATGTGTTTTGGGCTGACTAATTGTTGCTACACGTTACCTTTTTCCTTACCTTAGAGGATGTAGGCCAAGCGTGTGTGATGTTTGGGATGACATTGAATATTGTGTTATGATGTTCGGGTCCTCTCTATCTTCTTAATAAGACTGCTTTCATCACAATTATGTTTTGTTGGCTGACTTCTGGGATTTACCCCTTGTCCCTTGTCTTGGTTGACCTAATTATTGTTTGGCATAGATCCGGATGGTATAAATAGGAGATCAAATTAGTTGCAAAGTGTTTGGACTCTTATCATGCATAGGCCAATGAACAAAAAGAGGTAGTCAACTGCATTTTGGAGTTCCTTGGGAGCTAGTTTTTAGATGATTTTCTAGAACTACGAGTAGAAAGCTTGAAGCACCAACATCGCATATTACAAGTCTTTATTTTAGGGACATTGCGAGGTTGCATGGGTTGTTGTGGAGCATCGTCTTGAACCACAATAACAAGCTCATGGGTAGTTTGTGGTGGACACTATGGAAGAAGACGAACACCAAGTTGAGCTTTAGCTCATATTATCATGCAAAGATTGATGAAAAAAAGGAGGTAGGCAATCACTACTTAGGAAATTGAGATGCTCAGTATGAGGCAAGCCCCAAAAATGGAATCTTTTGTTTGTGCAAGAAGAGTTTATGTACAACGATTCAGCAGATAGGAGTATAGATGTAATGTCCCCTTTTTTGGGCACATTATCTCGTGCCTTATAGTTAGCCTTTTTATCATGGTCCGGTGGGCTAACCGAGGTTTGGCAGAGGATCAGAGGGGTGTTTGGTCTAGGTGTTTTCAGTTTCAGGCCAATCGGATCAGTTTCCACAGGGGTTCCAGGGTGCTTACTATTTATAGTAAGTAGGAAGAACTCAGTGTTCCTGGCATTACAGTAGTGGACTCGGAGCGTCTCGCCAAGAGCTTTCTGGCAAGCTATCACTCGTCTCCATCCGAGTTCGTTTGGTCCTCCGTTTTAATGCCAGAAGATTCCTCACTTTATTTTATTTTGTCACTTTATAACCAATGGTTATATTTATTTAAAAGTGACTTTAAGTGAGAATATGAAAAG
>MU228035.1:51018-69909 GCA_018584345.1 Thuja plicata
GATGAGTGCTGATTGGATATTTGAGAGTCCACTATTTGAGCTGGAGGATGGACCACCTCTTGAAATTGATCAGGAGTCCCAACTCTTGATCTCAGAGAGTACTTTTCAGTTAGTTGCCGATTGTATCCAGGAGGTAGCTGCCTTGCCACATTCGACAGATAGACATAATGCTGATTGCAAATCAGCCTTTGATAGAAACATGGCTATCAATATGGCCAAGAAGTTCATAAGGAGAGAAGATAGTGTTGATATGTATCCCTTGATTCGTTTTCCTCTTCACACAGCTGGGACTCAACCACATTACCGTAACGATTCATCCAGTGCCTATGGTAACTCAACCGTCACAGATGTTGAGCATGATGTTGACGTTTGGGTAGAGTCTTTTCAGTATGGGTTTGTTGAGCTGGGTGTGCCGATCGTGCTTGATGGTGTGAATTCTTCACACAATGATGTGCATTGTACGACTCTTGGTATAGAGAGACAGTTATGGAATCCCAGTGCTGATTCGGGATTTCCAGTAGAGTTGGTTCGTGCATCGCATGTTAGCCACATTGTTTGGGGTGCATTCTATTTCCCTTTCAGCCCGCCTATGGAGAACTTCCTTTTCCAATTATTGCAGAGGCGTGGGGTGAGTGATTGGGTTAATATGCTTCCTCGCTTGCAGATGGAATCCTTGTCCGACAGTCTGCGTATCTTGCCTCTTCAGTACAGTTTCCAGTTCAGGCGACAGATCAGAGGGGCAGTGTTGAGGTAGTTGGACATTTTTGGTGATTCACTCAGTAGGGACATCGGGCATCAGGATATTTCAGCCAGCTGGGGAGATGGGTGGCCCTTTTGCTTATGGGATCTAGGAGGGACGTACTTGCAGTTGGTATTTATTTAGGGGGTCGATTGGTGTGAGGTTTGGTTTCTCCATGCATCTGACCGTAGCGGTGCCAGTGATTTCAGTTGGCGTGAGGTTCTCAGTTGGGTTGAGGACTTTCTCACAGATGATGGCGACACAGGGTAGTTTGGTATGACTGATCCTGCTGTGATTTGGGATCCTGACATTAGACTGGTTGTTTTATTGCTGTGTGAATGGCTTCACAGGTCAGGACATAATATCTGTTTCAGTTTCACACACTAGGTTGGTGGAGCAGTTTCCTTGAGGTTGGTTTGGATCTCCGGGAAGGGATGATTTGTAATGTCCCCTGTTTTGGGCACATTATCTCGTGCCTTATAGTTAGCCTTTTTATCATGGTCCGGTGGGCTAACCGAGGTTTGGCAGAGGATCAGAGGGGTGTTTGGCCTAGGTGTTTTTAGTTTCAAGCCAATCGGATCAGTTTCCACAGCGGTTCCAGGGTACTTACTATTTATAGTAAGTAGGAAGAACTCAGTGTTCCTGGCATTACAGTAGTGGACTCGGAGCGTCTCGCCGAGAGCTTTCCGGCAAGCTATCACTCGTCTCCATCCGAGTTTGTTTGGTCCTCTGTTTTAATGCCAGAAGATTCCTCACTTTATTTTATTTTGTCACTTTATAACCAATGGTTATATTTATTTAAAAGTGACTTTAAGTGAGAATATGAAACGACAGAGAGGGGAAACTGAAGAGTCACAACCATTGCTTTAAAAGAAGGATTGAAGGCTCATTTGAGGGATGCTTGGTTTATGATATGATATTTATCTCTTGGAGATATCAGGAAGCTTTCAACTTTCGAATACAGCCGTGAGGACGGAAACCCTTTTTGGCTTAGAGGAGGATTGGACGTAGCTCCAGTTCTTCTCCGGTGCGGATTCACTGTAGAGTTCACTGTTGCATTCATAGGTTCTTTATCATTCAGTCTTACTGTTATTTTTGTATTGCAGATTGGTATGTTTGTAATGCATGGTTATTGTATTGCTGTTGTATAATACGATACCATCTCTCCGAGAAATTGTTGGAATATATTTGTGGGTTGTTCGAATATATTGCTGGTTATCTTGTTGAATCCATATTACATTGCATGCAAGTGTATGTTTTAAACTTTTGAGTTATATTTGAGAGATTTTTGGAAAATGGTCGGTTAGGGTCATTACAATAGAAAAAACACGTTTGTGAGTGATGTATGGGAGTAGTTGAAGACAAGTTGCCAAGTTGTGGAGTACAATTGACACCCATATCAGGAGTGTTGAAGTGGAAGAGTTTGCTGAACATTTATAGGATCTTCATCAATGAGTTCAAGGATATTTGACCAAATGTAGTCAGAAATATAAATCCCATGCTAACTAGAAATGGAGAATGAAGGAATTCGGAGAAGGTGACTTAATGTTAGCACTTACCAAGAAAGAAAGCTTCTCAATGGGAACATATAACAAGTTATGTAGGAAAAAAATTGGTCCACATAGAGTGCTGAAGAAGATATAAGCCTATATAAGATCGAGTTGTCACAGAATTTGGATTACTTTTTTAAATTTTAACATGGCTAATCTACTTAGCTTTCATGCAAATGGGGAAGCAGAAATTAAGGCAAAGGGAAGCCCAAATGTGGATGAACCAAACTGGAAGAAAATGATACCAGAAAAGCAGAAGGAAGAAATCATGTGCATTTTGTAGAGAAGAATAACCAAGAGGACTAAAGGAAAGAACTAGAAGTATGTTGAGTATTTGATCAAGTGGAAGAACTGAGCTGTTGAGGAAACAGCATGGTTGAGCCCAGAAAACATTGACCTTTATGGTTACAACCTTGAGGGTTCTTTAGAAGATTTATGAGCAGGGGTTCAGTTTCTTAAATAGGGTGTCCGATGCATTAGTAGTTCTTTTAATAAAGCAATTTTGCATCACCAAAACCAATGATGTCAAGTTCTTCTTAGTTAGTTGTGTACTTTGCAGTTTTCTTCATTTTATTTAGAGTTAGAGTGTGCAGTTCATATGTAAGTGTTTTGTGTTATTTCTTGTGGTATTGGTTTGTGCAACATTCTTGCCAAACATGTACATGGTTTTTGGACAATTTTCTACCTTTCTGAGTAGTATGAAACTTATGGTATTTGCCCAAACATGGTTGCTGTCCAAAAGTCACTTGTTATCTCGTTAGACATTGAACTTCATGACCGCTCACCTGGACACATGATAAAATCAGGATACATCAATTATCATCAATATTCATGCTTGATCACTTTGTTGCATGTGCACTTGTTTGTATGGTGATTTCAAATTTAGACTTGCTAATGCTTGAGCTGCTGACATGTGTCAAATATCTTCTGTCATAGATCTCTTCTAACACATGCCATGTTAACATGTCACAATGCTGACAGTCAAACTAATTCATTGAATCTTGGGACTTCGATACACACCATCCAAGCGTCGGTGGATCCTAAATCCATGTCATGCCTACATGCTTAATCAGAGCATAGACCTGAAGGCTGCAATTTACCATGGAGTGTAATATGCAGATATCATTGAGATCACTTTTGGGTTATCATTTTAAAGTACTTTTTGGTCAAATTCTTCAGCATGATAAAGTTAAAGAGATATATTTACTAAAATACAATAGGAAAAGAATAAATTTTACCAAAATTTCAAATCTGATCAATGCGACTTGAAAGTGAAAGGTATAAATTTTTACTACCCCCTAAGTGTTTACTTAAAGCAAAAATACATAATTGAAACTATATAAATCTGTTCTACAAATGCAAGTAAAGGAACTATGAAATGAAAAGTGTAAACAAATCTAGGTTATAGGAAAGAAAATGGAAACTGAAGTTGATGCACCTAGAAAATTGTCAGATCTGATCATGGAAATGGGTTGAAGAGGCTGGGAAAATAGCCCTAGGTGAAAATGAGTTGAATCAAAGAATCGTGAAAATCCAGGTGGTCCCTCCCAACAAACTTGGTCATTGCTGATTGATAGCCTTGCATGTTGCTGCCTGCTGGATCTGGTCATGTGTTGCCTGTTGAACTGGGTATTGCTGTTTGATACAATGACCCTGAAATTTTCATTAGTTGTTCACTTAAAATCTGTCATACCTTTCTTGCTTGCAAATTATTCTCATCATGCTCTAGATCTGAGATTTTCTTAGCTGATGTTGGGGATAAGAGGCAAACGGGGTGCTATTTGGGTGATTGCCTAAATCAGTCTCATAGGATAGTATTTTCAGCCTAAAAATCACTACTATTGGAAAAGTTGTGTGCGTGCAACTTACTGATGGTGATAATAGTGGTGCGTGTAGAGATTTAGTGATATACAATACAAATCCTAGAGGTAAAGCTATGCTATGGTGGTATGTGTGAGTGATGAAGGGTAATAGGGTCATGAGGAACACAAAAGGTATGAACAACAAAGAGGGTTTGCGAGACCTTGATATGTAACACTAGGGTTTGGACAAAGTGTTATAGGCTAGGGTTTCATAATAGGTTGGGAAATGGACATCTATAGCTTCAATGGAGGAATTGTGAGGATCAAAGGATGGACGAAGGTATGGAGAAGATAGATCTCAAGAGGACTTGGGCTTCTATGGCTATAGGGGCACCCAAGTTTTCAATCTTTAGAGCTATTCCTTGGTTTCCTGCACAATAATGAAGTCTCTTAAAAATTTTAAGTGTGTAGATGGTATCTTGAGAGAGAGAGAGAACTAAGTTTTTCAACAAAAGAAAGGTAGAACTAGGTTAAGAACTTAAGAGTAAGTTTCAGGTGAGGTGACTGCTGAAAATGTAGCAAGGATTAGGGCATGAATAGTTGCCAAAAGTCAGATTCTAAAGGTAATTCATATAGCATGGCATCAAAGAGCCAAGAACAACTTATGTTTTAGTGGAGTGACAACATGAATTTCATGAGAATTAGACAATAGAGAGAACAAGTCTACATCACTATAGGTGTTTAACCACGAGCTGAGAACATCTCTTTTGGCTGAGTGACATCAATCTCATCAGCACGAGTTTCCATTGCTAAGGAGCCAAGAACATCTTATTCAGAGATAAATATTTAACATCTGCTAAAAATAGGAAGTCAACTAATAAAGGGTGCTTCCATATTGTTTTGTTTGAGGTTTGTTGGCCTTGCAATAATCAAATATGTGTCTTCTTTGATGCCCTTTTTGTCCATCCAAATCCAACATTCTTGTTAGTTTTCATAGTTTTTTTTTGGCAAAAGTGGCAAGCCACTAATAAAATATATTAATATAAAAACTGGTTCAAGAGCTCAATAGGGAAAGAACCAGTGAAGAAAACCCTATATCCTTGCTCAGTTACAATCGTACTGAAAATAAAAAAAACTCCTGAAGGAGGCCCCTAAAAACTAACAGGAGATGTTAGTTTTCATAGTTAGTAGGGTTTATTTTAATATTTTATTGTGTGTATAAGTAGTCTGAATGATTGTGCCTAGCAAGATCATCAAATCTTTTGGTTATTAGGGTTTGAGATTGTGGGACTATGTATATAAAGTTTTCTTTTCTTTTCTTGCAATAAGCTCAGTATATGTTGACCATGTTTCCTTAAAGGAACTATGTTGGATGCTCTGACTACAAGATGATAGACTGATTCTAGACTGTAATACATAAATTTTCAATATTCTTATATCTGTTACTGTTTTAAGTAAAAGATGTAGATTCATTATAAATCTGTTAGTTTTATTGTAATCAAAGACCCGTATTATATGAAAAACATAAGTACTGTAATGTATATTAGAAATATTTGTTTTCAATTGTATCTCAATGAATACAAGAAATTCCAAGATCCATTTTTGACCTGCAGAAATCTACGCATTCAAAGAAATTTATCTTACAATGTGCGAGAAGCTGGAAGCTCAGAAATATTCCATCCATGTTTAATGGCAAAAGGATTTCAAGCAATATAATTTTTTTGTGTTCTTTAAATACGCCTATATATTTATGGGATTGTGATTTGTGTTCAACAAGGAATGAGATTGATCTCTTCTTTTTGTAGATTTTTGCTTGTGGAGTAGCAGTCAGGACATACAATTATGGTGCAGCAGACTTTAAAGAAACACCTGTGTACAAGGAGGCTATTGAGTCTCAAGGATTGTTTGAAGAGGCACCCGAAACACCTGAATCACAAGTTTTTGAAACCAATCCAACTGAGATTGCACCCTCTCCTTAGTAATTGCTTCCATTGTATCTAGACAACTTCACACCCAGTATTCCTAGTTGGTCATATTTGCTTCACATTTCACTATAGATATATGTACTCATTAGTTAATACGAGCAAATAACTATATTATGGATTTTAAGTGAAATATAACGCAGAACTAGTGAAATGTCCATGAAATGTATAGTTTGATTCAATATTGTAATGATAGAATTTGTTTTTTCTACAACATTGTATTGTAGAAAGAAAAATTGTATTATTTTTAATATTTATGGACAACTACACACCCAATATTCCTAGTTTTCAGGTTTGCTTCATATTTCATTATATAGATATATGTGCTCATTAGCTAATATAAGCTGAAAAAAAGAGTATAGTATGCATACAATATTATCATGTAATTAAAATAATTATGACAATATCATATAATTAATCTATATAACTAATTGTTTAATATAAATAATAATACATCAATTTCATTGAAAGTAAATGTCTATCATTCATAAAATATAAATTATATTAATATACTATTATTGTACTTATTACAATAATCATATTGAAATAGTCAAGATATAATATAATATGATTTTATCTTTATTTATGTTTTATAAATACATGACAATTCAATATAATTATAAATATAAATAATATTATAATATATTTATTTACCGGAATAAAATATTTTTAAACAAGAAAGGATGATGAGTTGTGATCTAAAACTAGATATGCAATGCATAATTTTATTCAATGTAATATATATCATTTATATAGAAATGTATTTCCTATAAAATTAAAGAGATTAAGAAATAATTTTTTTTCAATGTACTATGTAAATTCTTAAAACAAACATTCCATAAAGGAATTGAGGTTGATGAAGGGAGCAGATTTGGATAACTTACTTTAGAGATATTTTTCAATTATGTTTTAAACAGTGTTCCACCGCTCGTTGGGGACGGGGGGATGTCCTGTTGGGAAGACAAAAGGCTTAAGTTTGGGGACGACAGGTGGGAGGGTGTTGTATATACTATATACTGCATACTAAACATATAGTAGTTGAAAAGCTAGTTATGAAAAGATGTATACTAAGTAATGTTGCAAATACTAAATACTTGAACATTAAACAATGAAGTGAATGCCAATAGAATTAAGGATAATTACTAAATAAAATTTGAATTTGACAATTGAAATAGTCGAATAGACGAATGGAAGATTTCTATTATATTGGAAAATATCATAAAGATGATTACAGTGAGTAGCATGATATCGAAACAAGTACAAAATGTAGTGGAGGGAAGCTTCAAATCATTCTTCAAGGCAAACTACTCATCGTTGGAACTAATGGACTCCTCACGGTCAAGATCTGTCAAATGAACACCAACCAACCATGCAACTGAAGCTGCAACATCCTAGTATTCATCGATTCATGATAGCTCCTTTGGCTCTACATCCCATTGTGTTGTTGGACTCTCTTTGCACACGTGTCTTGCTGTCAATGAGATGAATGACACTATATTATTCATCTCGTAAGAGAGTGGATGAAGTTAATGTTATGAACCAGAATAGTAGAGAAACAAAAGATTCTTAACACAAAACATGCAAGAATAGATGACAAAAAAACACTAATATTTATCATGGGGAAACGCTCCAACTTGAGGGGAAAATCCCAGCCAGACAAGAAATGATGCTTTATTGATAAAATAATAGAGATATGTGTACAATGCTTCAAATTGAACCAACAATCCATTTACTACACACAGAACCAACAATATAATGCGTGTCTAACATCCAACCAATGCACAAGACGAAGAAATATATAGAAGACTTGACTCTTCATCTTCGAAACTGAAGACTCTTTACATTCCAAGCACAAGTCTCTTCATTTCAAATGGATGTCTCTTCACATCTCCATGCAAGTCTTTTGAATTTCTAAATGCAAGACCCTTCGCATTTCTTGGACAAGTGATTCGCCTCCAGGAGAAAGATAACTCCCGACGCTATATAACATCAACACTCCCTCTTAGCTAGGGAGGTATCTTTCCAGATTCTCACGTCATGGATTCTCTCAACATGACCCTCACAATGACTACACCCATTGTGAGAAAACCAAATTTTTTATCACAAATTCTCTCAATGTGATATCGCCATCTCAACATGATGTTCACCATGGTTACTCCTAGAGGGTGAATAACACAAGAGCTAAGTCATGGAGTGTCTCACATGATATCCACCATAGCTAATCCTAGAGGGTGGAACAAGGGCTTTCACCTCAAACTTATTTCACAAAGAAGAATGCATTAACAAGGGATTGCATCTCAAACTTCTCCCTCACGAAGAATAACTCATTAACAATGGATTGCACCTTGAACTTCTCCCTCACGGAGAAGAACTCATTAACAAGGGATTGCACCTCAAACTTCTCCCTCTAAAAGAAGAACTCATTAAAACACATAAAATATCATCTAAATGCCGAGACTCCCTCTCAAGTACAGGGGCAACATTATCATGGCTTTGATTATCACAATACTAGGAAATTGGCTCCAATGTTTGTCCAACAATGAGCTTTTGCAGTCACACTGCGGCACAAGCTTGCTGATCCTATGCAAAGGACTTGACATTCTACATCTGCCACTCAAGCTCCCTCTGAATGTCATTTCTTCCTCTTCAAAGAAACTAATTGCAATGACAATTTGAATAGGTTCTTTCTCTTTAATGAAGTTACGTGCCACCAATTCAGTCCCATGGCTGCAAGCAACGTTCCCATGTTCATTTCTATAGCCTGCATGACTTTGCATGTAATCTCTCATCATCTCATTGCTTCTCGATTCATCTTGGAAGTATTTTTAGAGAGATTAACAATAGTTCATAGAATCAAATTATTCATAAAGAGAAAATATACAGATCAATGCTAAAAGCATACATGATTCACTATTCTTAATATTGTAGCATGAATAACTACATAAAGTTCATGATCAATATTCAAATACTTATCTCTTTATTGCCTAAATTTCCTCACAATCCATCAATAGATCTTTCGCCATCACATAGTTATAGAGAATGAAGTATTTGAACACTAGTACATGTGCTATCCTCATAGACATGAATGCCAAACATGTAAGCATAGACAAACATGAAAGCAACCTCTCTGTCTAGGTAAGAAGCTTCATCAAAGATTCTACCTTCCAAGGATCTTTTGGTACACATTCTCATATGAATCTGTCATCTTGAACAACATATTTGACTCCCATTAGACATTATGATTCTTCTAGAATCTGATTGTTCTATTTTTGTTCAGATCATTTCCTTAGGCCCGCTTTGATACCATGTTAATGTTATGAGCCAGAATAGCAGAGAAACAAAAAATTCTTAACACAAAATATGCAATAATAGATGACACAAAAAAATAGTAATATTTCACCTGGGAAAACCCTTCAACTTGAGGGGAAAAACCCAACCACACAAGAAATGATGCTTTACTGATAAAATAAAAAAAGATTTGTGTACAATGCTTCAAACTGAACCAACAATCCATCTACTACACACAAAACCAGTAATATAATACATGTCTAACACCCAACCAATGCACAAGACAAAGAAATATATTGAAGACTTGACTCTTCATCTTCGAAACTGAAGACTCTTTACATTCCAAGCACAAGTCTCTTCATTTGAAATAGATGTCTCTTCACATCTCCATGCAAGTCTTTTCAATTTCCAAATGCAAAACCCTTCGCATTTCTTGGATATGTGATTCGCCTTCAAGAGAAAGATAACTCCCGACGCTATATAACATCAACAGATGAAGCTATAAGTAGACTAATTCCTCTTTGCAACTAAAGAACTAGAAACCTGAGATAGCAGACGAATGACTAGTGTGGTAGTCTTTGATTTTTGTCTATGATAGTTCCACCACAAAATTGGGTCCTCCTGAGCCATAATTCCTATGTCCATCTTTGTTGCATTTGAATATTCCCTAAGAGGCAAATTTTGTCTACTCAATGTGAATCATGCCAGCAATTTCAACATCATACATCTTATCAATGCACTTGAAGAAATTTTCCTTCACCTCATCACCTTGAATTGATGTAACTCTACTAGGCCTAGCCATATACTACTTTGGATGCAATGCATAAGCAACTATATGGAAGGGAGTGTTCAACCTATCCCATCTACGCTGAATGGTTGGCCAAATGTGCTCATTGTAGAATGCTAAAGTGGAGTCTTTCTCTCACACAACAACCCTCATCTAGTCAAGCATAGATTCAATACACTCATACACCTCTCCAAGGGTAGGTGCATCCCCATCTACATATTTGACATGAAAAACCAAAGCAATGATAGACTATCTATTTTGCATCACTACAAAACACATCACTCTTCATTATCTCCTTCACCCTCTTTCCTTGCTCTGTCTTGGCCTCGACCCATTGATTTCACTTTGTAGTCATAACCATGAGAATAAACTAGATGCACATATGGCCTCATCTGGTTTCAAGAACTCCTTTGCGAAGCTCTTGAAGATCACATGTGAATTGTGGTGGTTGCAGATAAATATTTGCACATCTCTCGCATCACTAACCACTCCTCTAATCCAATCAATCTTTTCCATGCCCCATGGCATGCACACAACATGGAGTCCACCAAATATGTTTGTAGGTTGCTTCAATAAGATTCCTTGTAGCTCTGCATACATGTTTTTCACTACTTGGACCACATTTTGTGGCCCAAGTCCTCAATAGCCTCCCCAAGGACCTCAGATTGAAAATCAACATCTTTACGATGCTTTGGACAATCAACTGCCTTGAGAAAGTATGGGCCCTCTGCACATGTAGCCATGATGTTGATGAGTGGACGATGGCTAATGTCCATCCACCCATCCATAACTATGCTGCATCCGGGCTCCACCCAACATGTCTTCATCTTCTCCATCAAAACAATGATCTTGGTACAATTCTTATCCAAGGTCATAGTCTTCAATTTGTGCTCACCTGGTGGAACATATGACGGTCCTCCCCTTGACATCATCAACATCATCTCCTTGTAATAAGGAAATCGAGCTACATGAAATGGGATGTCATTGACAAAGAAGAACTTGCCAATGACATCATCTATCTCATCCTTCAGTTGCACAATGAACAATTCAGCCACGGGGTTACTTTGCATCTTGTGTTTCCCCTTGCCCTCTCGTTATTCAACCACATCACTATGAGTGGATGAAGGTTCTCAGGCTAACCTGACATCGTTCTTGCTCTCTGATGCAATGTACAAGTAGAAACATGTGGCTAGCTTTGCATTTGTTGGATAGTCTAAACCTGATTCCTACTAGACAAAGTAGTAGGCATTGCAAGTTCACTGTCTTCAGGAACACCCCAAAGCTTGTTGAACTCAATTGTGTAATGGATATTTTTAGACTCTTCCAAAAATTTACATGGATCCACACCTTATGTTTCCAAAAGAGGAAGTGTGCATCAATTCTTGTAATGCTCTTAAACCATTCTGTATTACAAATGTTGCATCTCCATTTCCTTGTACCACCACCTGATGGCATTGGGTTTGTTATTCTTGTTGCAAACTGTTTGGGAGGAGACTTGGGATCATAAGGACCCCTAACAAACTCTACCAAAAGCTCAGAGGGGAAATCTATAATAACTGGCGCACTAGCCATGGAACTAGTTCAGCCTTTTGAATCAACCCCATGCTCACCACCTCAACCTCATGCTTAGGTTCACATTCTGATTGACTTGTACCATGGGAATGAATTTCTATCTCATCCTAGCTCATATCATGACTACGAGAGCTCATTATGATACCACATTTCACAAAATGAAAATAAATTCAATAAGCATCTAGTTTCAACCTACTTAAAAAATTAAAACTTTAAATTTTATTTTAATTTTTAATAAATTTCAAATTCTAAAACAAAAGTTAAAATTTTTCAATCTTGAGGGAAAATGGAAGAATCTTAATGATTTAGAAAATGAAACAGCAAAAATGAAAAAACATTGAAACAACAAAAACAATTACAATTTTTAAATTGAAGTAAAAAAAAAAACAAACAAAATGAAAAATCCTACCTTGTGCTTGAAAAATCTCTTCAAGGTGTAGAATCTTCCTCCTCTTCTTCTTGCTCCTTGTCACTCCTCTTTCACCTGCACTCACTCCTTTCACTCCTCCAATCACTATTTTCTCTCATTCCCACTCTTCTCTATCCGCTATAACAAACAATGATAAATTAAATTGCAAGTTAAAATGAATCTTGGAGGGGACTAGATGGGACCCACTATAAATTAGGGTTAGAATGAAACCTAAAAAATTAAAAAACTTGCATTGTTTAAAAAACCCCCACTTTATGGGCCATCTGCAGACGAGGGACATGCAGACATCCCCAGGACAATCGAGGGATGTCTGGGTGTGCCCACCCCGTTTGGGGATGCTATATTGTTCCTACATTCTACCGGTATTTGGGTGGCGGTGGGGGGAGTGCGTTGTCCCCCTCCCCCCATCCTGGGGAAGTCCTTGTCTTGGGAATGTAGGGGTCCAAGTGTTGGGATGCATCCTCGTGTTTCACTGGTTTTAAATAGTTAAGTTCGAATTTTAATTTTAGTAATTAAAATGCAAAGGTACAAGCCAACCATCACAATGGCTAAGGGTTTTGAACCTTGGTGGTCACAACATCACCACCACTTAGCCAATATGCTTGGGATAAACCCATAATCTTTAAAATATGATAAAATAGTAATTTTAAAATATAACATATGTATAATCAATTAATAATATAACACTAATATAATATTACATTAATTTGGTAGATGGGGTTGTGCTCAAATGACAAGGCCATAAGCTTCTCACGTTGAAGATCCATGTTCAAATATACATCTACGTGGCGTATATGTTGACTTGAGTTGAATAAGAAACTTATGTGGCTTCTATGTTGAATATGTTAAATGGGGACCCCCCTTGTGACCTTGAACATCTTATGGAGCCAAAAAAATATACAAATAATATAATAATTCTATTAGACGTACTATACTCACATAATGAAATGAAGAATGTCCACCAATAAAAATTCCATGCAATTTAAATTGACCTATCAGCTTTTTAAAAATTTAGTCATCTATTTATTTTATAATATTATTTTATTTTTGAACCATATATATTTTGTCAATATTCAAAAACTATGTTATATCATTTTATCAAGATTAGAAAACTATATTATATTATTTTATCAATATTAAAAAATTAGATTATATTAAAAACATAAAAAATAATTTTAGTCATCTATTTATTTTAAATTAAGTTTTTATTTTTTAAATTATAAATATATTATTAATATTAAAAAACTTATAAAATAATTATTAATATTAAAAATTACAAAACAATTATAAAACTTATAAAACTTATAAAGAAGTACAATTAGAAAGCATATTGAAAGCAAGATTTATAGAAGCTTTGATGGAGTAGAAAAGACAAGTCTCATTTAAAAACATGAAACATAGGGCAAAGGTTGTAAATGACATCATGTTTAGAATATGAAACATATTAGTTAGGCAACAAGGTAGTCAGGTGTGTCGATGCATAGAAATGGGAAAACAATATTATTCCAAATAAAGTGATCAAATATAGACAGGTTTCTAGAGCCAACCACATGAGCCACTTCAAAGCTAGAAAGGATGTAATAATGATTAATCCTAAGCCGCAGTATGAAGGATTGAATCGTCCAACAAATTGACATAAAAATAGAATATGAAAGAATGGGCAAAGGAGGTGGGCAATAGGTTAGAAATGGTCAGCTGGGCTTAAACATCACATACTAAGCATTGACTATTTAGGTGGCACCCATCTATAGTCCATCACAATAACCATTTCATGGATGCAACCTATTCCAGTAGCAATCTTTCATTTTTCAAAAATTCAGGTTACAGTGATTGATTTCAAGGAACAAATGATTATAGTTGAATTTTTTTTTGTATGACCCATTGTTTTTGATAGAAGTAGAAGCAAGAGGGTGCTGGTCTGTGGAACAATTAACAACACACTAGAACTAGATAAACAACAAATTAACCAGATCTAGAGGACAAATCAACCAAGCAGAACAATAGCCTACCTCTATCAAAAACCAAAATAAGGAAACTAGAGCACCACCACCAAATATCCAGAAAACCAAAATTAATAGAGTACCAAAAAAAGTATGACTTAAAAGAGCTATTGTTTTTAGGATGCCATGCATGGCTAAATACCACCATCACAGACTTAGCCCGAAGGCTATAGAAAAAACAACAAAAATAGCCCGACGGGATAGCAACGATGTGCATAGAACAAACCATAACCAGAGTCAGTTTCCTTTCCACAAGCGCTTGGACAACAGAATGTCCGCCCACTCTTCCTGCAGGAATTTGAAGAGTTCACGAGGATTGTCTTCCTCCGCAACCAGTTCAGTGGACTCCTTTTCATGGAGCAGACAAAGAGTAGTAGTGGAGGTGTGCATGACTTTCAGCGCAAATTTGTTCTTATCCAAAATCCGCTTGTTGGTTCCCTCCATATCCTCCTTCAACTGGGACACAATTTTCTCTAATGTAGCAATTTGAGGTTTGAACTTCCCAACCTTGCCACCAGAGGAAGTTTTGCGCACCTTGGTTTCCCTTGCATCCTCAATGGACATGTTCAACATACTGTCCGTGTCCTTACTAGTCAGGTCCAGAATATTTTCCATGCCCTTCTGTTATTAGAATCCTCCGAGAGCTCCTTATTTTTCATCATGTCATTGATGGCGTTTTCCCCTTTTTCCTTTGCAAACCTATTGGAGTGGCGGGTGTGGCCCTGAGGGGTGTCAACATCAACAGTGGTATCGAGATTGAGGGCAATCTTTTTGGTTTTTTTGTTTGGGCGATGGACAGTGGTCTCCGGGGTGCGGTCTCTTTTGTTATCTTCCAGGGAATCCTGGACAAGGTGGGAATTAAAAGAGATAAGGCTCGCATCAAGGGTATTATCGCCCCATTTTCCTTTCAACCCAGAAGGAGAAGGAAGGACACCTTAATTCAGAGAGACAGTGGGCGAAGGACAAGGCTGATGCTCAGGGTCAAGAAGGACATAAATGGCAGGAGGTGGGAAAAGGGCATGGTGGAAATTATACAGACGTAACATTAATCCTTGGTGCAAGATGACATGTTTTTACCCAAGGATTTAGCTTTCGCGACATCAACCACATTACTTTCCATTGAGTGTAGTAAATAAAACATAATAGAAATCAAATCCTTATGCCTAAGATGATTGAGGAAAGGCAAATGATAGTAGTAGAAAACTCCATATTGACCCTCCAACGTGAAGTGTTTGATGATAAGCTTGCACAGTTTGGGCCAAAATTCCAGGAGGTCTTTCGTGCTATAGCCGCCATGCATGCTCTTGAAGAATTAGACCAAATCCGTCTTAGGCATAGGGGTTTTGCTAGTTTTCTTCCATTTGCGGCCAGTGGTTGGGAGACCAGTAGCTTTCCCAATGACGTCTTTGTTAATTTTGAATGAAATGCCATTAAGAAAGACTCGCCTGTCATTCCAAGACGACACAAATTGATGAGAAATCATTTCATTGTAACCAATCATATTTTCCATGAAGGGAAAAATACCACCCTCCTTACAGAAATACATCACCATAGGGTCAGTTATGAATCCCTCCTCGATTTTGTTTGGCTCAATCCTGTGCCTGTCGCCACCCATCTCAAGCCCAGTGCAAACTCCAGAAATCCATCGCAGGTAGGGCACACACCGAACCAGGAAACCAAAGTGAACATAATACCTCTAGCTAAGCACCGAAAAACCGCTATTGAAACTTGGAGCTAGGAAACCACACTTTCCAAAATAGCACCAACGAATAGCCGAAAAACCATAGAACTTAGCAAGAGAAATATAGAAACTTAGCTTGGAAGTAATTTGCCAATAATTAATATCATTATTAAGGCAGTAAATGCACTGTCCATCAAATTACAAATCAAGGACAAGCTGAGGCGACACATGAGAGTTTCTTTGCAAGGTGCAAAAGTAATCATGAAAATCCACACCATATCTATGGAAAACCTATGTATTAAGCGAAAGCCACCAAAGCAACTTTATAAAATGATGACACTTTAAATCTCTCGGCCTGAGGTCATGCCACGTCCTCCTCGTGAAGACCTCACTATTCATTATCTTAGACATATTAAGAGGAAAACAATGATTATAGTTCCAACTCAACCAACTTGAAAGCACTGAGTCCCCATCGCGCGCCAGGTGGCAGATAAATTCAAAACAAGCACAGGTGGTGTAAAGGAGGGAAATGGTGGGCCCAGGCACCAAAAGCACATGCCAACCAAATGCTTGGTTTTTAAAAATCATCATGGGTAATATTTCCATCACTCATTTACCGCATAAGAAGGTCTTGAGTAGACATAGGGAGCTGATTAATAACCCTCCAACATCATAGTCTATCCAATAAAAGCCCTTCAACAGGCATGGAGTCCGCCACATAATTCCCTTCCATGTAGATGTGGCTTGTCTTAAACTCCTCCACCTTGCCAATGAGACCAAGGATGTCACTAATAATCGTGTCCAATTTCCACCCAGCCTTGGAGATACCATGCACAACCTCAATAATAATTTTTGAGTCCCCCTCTATCTCCAACTTTTTGCTTCCTGTAGCTATGGAAATTTTTAGACCCCAGAAAAGGGCCATTCCTTCAACCTGATTAACATTTTTGTTAACAATAGGTTCAACAAAAACAACAATTAAATTCCCTTTGTGATCCCAAATAATACCTCCTCCTGCCTAGTTCCCATTGCGAGCAGCCCCATCAAAATTAAGCTTGTCCCATTGAGGCTTGGGTGGGGTCCATTTAGTAGCCATCTTGATGAGAAGCTTGGTGTCATCAAATCTATCAAAACCATTGTCAATGTTACAGTTCTTGGCTATCTGAAAGTCAGCTTCATTGGGGGGAAGGTTCGGGCTCTTCCATCGAGCAACCGATAAGTTATCCAGCAACAGCTTAGAGCCAAGGCGGAAAACATTTACAGGGGAGAGCTCCTTTGCACAAAATTTTTTGTTTTTACGCTCCTTCAAGATACACCAACAAAAGATAGGGGGAATTTGATGCCAAAGGAGATGAGTTAAAGGATGTGTGGAGTGGGCCCTCCAGTCATTGGCCATGTGTCGAATATCCGATTTGGTCACCCAAGAGAGGTTGAGTTTAGGAATGACCAACTGCCAGATCACCGAAGATAAATCATAGTGCAGGAGGAGACGGTTTATTATTTCCTCCTCCCTTTTACAGAGGCAACACCTATTGACCAAACTAAAACCCCTCTTGACCAGGTTATCCAAAGTAAGGATTTTCCCATGGAGCATCGCCCACCCAAAAAGGTTCACTTTAGGAATTAATTGGTAGCTCTACACTTTTTTCTAGTAGGTCGTGTCAGCAACCTCCTTTATCAACATATTGTAAGCCAATTTAACTGAGAAACCACCATTTCGAGTGTGAGACCAGAGGATTCTGTTAGGGCGATCAAATAAGGGAATGTATGTTCTATTCAACAGATCTATTAGATTAGTGGCAAGAAGAATAAGATCAGGCGTGTCAGCCAGAGGCGGTAGGAGGTCCATCTATTTCCCATTCGAAACATAGTTAGACACCAGGGTTCCAATTCAAAAAGTGAGGATATTCCTGAGTTGAGAGAACCTAGAGGAGCCCAGAATAATGCCATCCAACCAAGCATCCTCCCAGAACCGGATATCCCTACCATTGCCAATTTTCCAAATGAGGGCCTTCTCCAGCATGCTCCTGCATTTGAGGACATTGTTCCAAATCTTGGAGCCCTCAGGGTGGCCATGCTCCATGTAAAGTTTGCAGAAGCGGCCCCTATCAAGGTATTTGGATTCCATGATTTTGCACCAATCAGAAGTACCTAAGACCATAGTCCAGACCAATTTTGAAAGCAAAGTCCTGTTAAGATTAATAAATTTTCGTAATCCAAGGCCTCCAAGGGTCTAGACAAGTAGACTTTATCCCAAAAAACCAGCGGGAGCCTTTTTCTTCTCACAACCAGACCAGAGGAAGGTGCGTTGAATTTTCCCAAGTTTGTCAGCCATGACTCCAAATTTTTTGAAAATTGAGAGGAAATAAACCGAGATTCCCTATAGCGATGCAAAGAGCAATTGCAACTTCCCATCTTTGCTGATGAGTTTGCCTTTCCATCCAGCAAGCTTCCTTTGGGTTCTCTCAAGGATGGTGTTCCATAAATCATTTTTAACATATTTAATCATCAGCGGGAGGCCCAAATAGGTTACTGGGAGGGAAGCCGACTGGCACTCCAGAATGTGAAGAATTTTCCTTTGAACAATCTGATCCGTGTTGAAGAAGAAGATCTTTCTTTTATGGTAGTTAATATTCTAACTAGAGGCAGAGGCATAATCATCAAGAAGGGTCTTCCACACTCTACCTGTAGACACCCGAAAATGGACGGGCTTGCGACTTTACATTAAAAACACTAATTTTCATCTATTAATTAATGGTTTTTAATCATTAATTAATCATCTATTTTCCTCTAAAATTCATTCCCCAAATCATCTAATCAAATTTTCAAAATTAATTAAATAATTAATTTTATTTAATTAATTAACCTTAATTGATTAATTATAATTAATTAATTAATTAAATTCAATTTCCTATAGTTTAAATTCAAATAATTAAACTTACTAATTAAATTCTTCCAATTAAATTAATTTCAATTAAATTAATTTAATTTCATTCAATAAAGCAATTCTAAATAAAAAAGAATTCAATTATCTCACATGTTGAAAACTTTAATTAAATA
>MU228035.1:69925-86882 GCA_018584345.1 Thuja plicata
ATTTATCTTCAAAGAGATAACTCCAATCAGATCACATGGGTTACTCCACCCATCTCTCCAGTCCACATGGGTAACTTCACCCACCTCTTCAGTTCAAAAAGGTAACTCACAATTAGCTCTTCAGTCAACCAAACTCTATCTCTTCTTTACCAAATGAAGAGGTGGAGTTTACTGATGGCTTTTCTAGTTTCTTTTGATCTCAACCATTTATCTCCCTATCTTTGGGATTGATCTCAACCATTCATTTCATCCTCAATTCCTATATAATAAACCCTTCATAATCATTTGAAGGATCTAGGATTTCAAGCTCTCGTGCGCCATTACTATGTCAGTTTGGTTCTAGCATTCAAGCTATCTTGCGATCACACACCCATTTCAATTAGCAAATTCTCGATGCTTCTCAAGTCATAGACGCTGCCCCGCCAATACTGAGCATCAAGAGCAGCGTTTCGGAAGGAGTAGAGAGAAGCAATAGAAGCTTCAAGCATCGTGGGGTTTGCATTTATTTGTTTTCCTTTCTCTTGCTTGTACATTTTATTGATCATGTTTCATTGTTATTCATTTTAGTAGTTATTGTGTACTTTATTTATATAATTTGAGAAAGCTTTGCTACTAACCCTTGCCTTTGGAAAGCTTGGGAACCACGAATCACAAAAGGAGGCGTACATTTTGGTGAACCCGACGTGAAACAAACAACCCAAATATCTATTGCAGACGACAAACAAAATCAATCAGCCACAGCCGTACGGTTGCAAATATCAAAATTTGTCATTTTCTCGATATCTGTGTTATTTCACAATCGCTACTATTCTACCACAATTGACAACAAAGTGTCGCAATTGACTGGTTTAATACCGCAATTGATTGCAGGCTTTCACATTGCTATTCTGTCATCTTCTATCTTTTTTTTCTTCTAGCTCTTCGTCGTAATTGCCCGATCCATGCCGCAATCATCATTATTTTGCCACAATTGCCAGTGTTTTGCCGCAATTGGTAGTGCTTTTTCGCAATTGCTAGTGCTTTGCCGCAATTGCCATAGTGCTTTGCCGCAATCGCTAGTTCTTTGCCACAATTGCTAGTGCTTTGCCACAATCGCAAGAAATATTGCATATCAGATCCAAATCTTCTGTTTATCTATTTTTAAATTGACATTTTCTAGTTTTCTGTGTAGGACTGGACAAATCATCGAGAATAGAGAAGGGTAAGTTATTGTGAGTATCAATCATTTCCTTGTTTCAAAGTTACACATACTCTCATTTACAAATATTTTCGTGATACTAACCTGTTTAAACAAAGCAAACTAAAAGGAATTCACTTATCGATTTGGGTTTGAAAAGAATAGTGTTTGTCCAAACATCTCACATTTCACACTTCATATTTGGGCTTAAAATTGACATGGGGACTAAAATTGAACAAGGCAAAAAATCTCTCAAATTGGTGCATTAAAATTGAACAAACAATCAACACCTACTTTTGGGCTTAAAATTGAAGACTGGTGCTTGTATGGTGGCGTAGCTTAGTTCACATTTCAAACTTTGGAGCTTAATCGATTTACCTTGTGTCTTGAGTTTTGGGTGCACTTGCACAATCTGTTAGATTAAAAACCTTTATTATTTTTAGAAAGGCCTGTCCGGGGAACGCGCTTCTTCCTCAGAGAATGACCTTAAACTGGTAATCCTTTCGATTGGTATATAAACAAGGTGCGAACCAAAGTTCCATCTTATCTAGCCAAGCTCGGGCGAGGTGTGTTGGTAATAGTCTGGATCGAGTGAATATCCCTGAAGAGCCAGTGTGATCAACTAGGCTCTTAAGTGAGTCACACACGTACAAACTGATTGGAGAGACACCACAGACCCTTACTACAACCTTGATTAATTAGAGACCAACCTTTTTTACCTCCGAACAGGTACCTTATTATAGTGCAAGGGTTGCAGAATTTCCCCCCAAGATCCCCAACATATGTGTCCCACGGTATTTGTGTAGTGAAAGAGATCTTCACTCCACGGCAACAATACTTGAAAATGGAAAAAACACGGGCACCTACGTCGTGGACCTTCGTGTGCTAGTAGCGTGACAATTGTTGTGTGAGCTAACGAACATTCAAGCATTGGGCCTATAACATTGTATTCTGAAGCCATTGACCTAGATTAATCTGACTGTTCATTGTTAAGACCTTGTGATAACCTTGCAACTTGAAAAAGTTGTAGAACATACACATTTTCAGTCTTCATTCTTCAAAACACAGTGTCTGTCGTGCTTGTTCCTTTGATCAAATTTTGAAAACACAAAACAAAACATCCAAACTGTCCAAATGAGTCAAATGTGTTAAAGTCTAGGGTTGTCAAAGTCAATTGTCTTGCAAATCAGAAGCATTGTTCCAAAAAAATTCCAAAATTGTCAAGCAATGATACTTATCCTCTAGTCTTTTTTAGACTGTTCCTCATTTACCGCAATTGCCCGCATTGTGCCACAATTGAAGGGAGTCTTCCGCAATTAACTTGTTTATTACCGTAATCATCGTGTTTATTACTGCAATCGGTCATAAACTACTGTAATCGACTGTTTACTTTACCGCAATCAGTGAAGTTGTACCACAATTGACCAGAGATACATTATTCCTGTTTTGACCTAAATCTTTGACAGAGTTCTTCATTTGGTGTCTAAAACTAGTGTCTATCCCAAGAAAACACGAAGAACATTGTGTGAATCTCTAAACATTAAAGATTATCCCTTCTCTGTAAAAGCACGATTATTGTCAAAAACATTGTTAGTTCGAAAGCTCAGACTCGAAATACCTTGATCTCATTATATCAAACATCATCATCTTTATCAAAGTGACTTTGTCCAAGGTAAAGGTCGAAAAATCCTATCTTTTTATCATCACCACTTTGAGATCAAATTATATCAAAATTTGTCCTTAGAATTACCCTTGTCGAAAACATAACTCGGACTTCCTTAGAAAGGATTTTTCTTCCTTGTTTTCTTTATATCACTTGTTTTAGTTACAAAACCTGGACCACACTATCTCAAACACCTTATGGAGGCCCTTACACAAGGTCTAAGGCTAGAACTCAGCCTGATGAGTCATATATCAACCGATTCCCCGCTTGGGAAACAAAGCAAGAGAACGATCCTTTCATGAATACCAGTTCTGCTCTATTCATTGAACAACCCCGCGGGGCAACCTTTTTCCAAGATATCACAGAAGCAGAGCTTGAAGATGTGGAGCAGGAGGCTTACTCCATGAAATTAGTTGACGCTGTTGTAGAGAGGAACCCCAAACGTTACTTAGCAATGCTAATAAAGAAGGGAGTCAAACTCCCCGCTGAATTCAGTGTATCGACTATATGGCCTGAAAACCCTCTCGCAGGTCAAAACACTACTCAGCCTCCTTAGATACTACTTATTGTGTCTCAGATCTTTCCACCATTGGTCTTACCTACATCGACACAGACTATAGCCAGTCAAACCAATGACCCGACCCAGGCCAGCACATCTTCCACTCAAAGCATGACAGGCTCACAACTAAGTGCACCCATGGTCACTAGTATGCCTCCACCTTTGGTCTCATGGCCAGGACAATCAAGCTCTCATGCTATGCCTTCCATCCCACCAAACACCAACTGTTCTGAAATAATGTCGCTGCTGCAGTCAATTCACACTAGTCTGGGGATCAACACCTCATGCCCACAGGGATCCATCTCTGCAGGAATGACTTACAGTCAATGCCCACCCAAGGCTACATCTTTGGCCATTCTGGCATCAATCCAACCCTTGCAACAACAACCCCAGTTTCAGTTGCCTCAAACCCAACCCCCGCAACAACAACCCCAGCTTCAGTTGCCTCAAACCCAACCCCCGCAACAATAACCCCAGCTTCAGTTGCCTCAATTCCAACCTTCGCAACAACAACCCCAGCTGTGGTTGCCTCAATTCCAACCTCAGCAACAACAACCCCAGCTTCAATCCCAATCTCAGTAGCAACAATATCTACACCAGTTCCAATCACAACAACAAATGCATCAAAACCCACCGTGGGCTACCCATGTGCCCCCATTTACAAATCACTCGGTGGGGAATCAATATCAAGCCCCTAGGTTGAAGTCCTATGTTCCTACTCAAGAGACACAGAGGCACAACCTCATACCCACTACAACACAGAGGAACGTCCTCACACATCAACCTCAATACCAAACAGACATGTTAATGCAACAAGTGCAAACCCTTCAAACCCAAATGATGGATATGCAAAGTCAGGGGCAAACTAAATCCTACACCGCAGAGGATTTATACCCATACCCCTTTGACCATTCTCTCCACATGTCTCCGTTCCCAAATCACTTCTCGGTCCCAAAATTTGACAAATATAGGGGTAGTACCAACCCTATTGAACATATCTGAGAGTTTTTTGCTAGTTGCGTCAAAGTTTCCCATGATGAGACATATTTAATGTGAATGTTCCCACAAAGCTTGGCCGGACCAGCAATGGAATGGTTCTCGCATTTACCTCATGGCATTCAATCTTGGGGTGAACTGGCTGAGAAGTTCATAACTCACTTCCATCATAACATCGGGCGCAAGGTCAGCATCAAGGACCTTTGTGATATCAAACAGAAGGATGGAGAGTTTTTTGTGAAGTTCCTACAGAGATGGAGGAACATGACAAACTGCATAACATATGATGTGCCCGAACAAGACTTAATAGGCATGTTTGTTGATAATCTAATCCCAGACATGTCATTCACAAAAGAGTTACAGTTAGCTCCAAACTTCACACAACTCATCGAAAGAGGAGTTCGTTGTGAGCAAAACTTAGTCAAACGAGGAATCCTTGCAAATCCCACACAAACGAATACAAATACGAATGCAACAGACAAAGCTAAGTGGTGGAACAAAAACAAAAATGTCACTAGCGATGGTGTCATTGATGTGAAGATAGTAAACTATGCACAACCCAAGGTGCCACTGCAAGGTGCACATGTGGCCAACCAAAAACCCACAAGGCCCACTCAACAAGCATACATCCACAACCAACCTCGTCTTGTACAAGAGGCCGCTGTGTCAAACAGTCAACAACAAAATCAACGCAGACCACGGTTTCAATTCCAACAATGAGATTTCACACCATTGGGAGAGCCGATAGAATCAGCTTTACGCAAGTTGATACAATCAAACACTATCACTCTCCCATAAATCAGGGACTTTGAACAAGATGAAAACAAACCAAGGTAGTATAATGACAAGGACTTCTACGATTTCCATTAGGTAAAAGGAAATAAAACATCCAACTGTTACCGATTGAAACGTGCTATCCAAGACCTGATTGACACAGGGACCATCGATGTGACAAATACCCAAACCAAAGGCACAATTGATCACACTATTCTCAACGATACCTTTCGTGATCACAACAAGGGAAAAGCCTCCGGGTCTGGTGGACAAGCAAAACAAGTCAACTATACATACACCAACAATGATAATGGTATCAATTGCCTCAATCCTTCAGATAGCCACGTGGCTACGATCACTATCAAAGACCAGGGTAACAATTGTGCTATAAAAACGCGTCGCGCTAGAGTCATCTTGCAAGGATTACCATCCTCACCTACTATATCTACCAATCCTAAAGAAAACTCAGATCCACAGACAAGCATAGTGGACCAACTAAAGCACACACCTGCCCAGATCTCCATGTTTGACCTATTGCGCATATCTCCACAGCATAAACTGACACTTGACCAAGCCCTTTAGGATGCAGCTGTCCCAAGGGACATAACACCCGAGAGATTCCAAATGATGGTCAACCATATAGCTGCTAACAAACATGCCACATTCACAGACCATGATGTGTTGCCGTATAAACCCCTTCATAATGATCCTTTGCACTTACTTGTCCAGGTCCACAAAAGCACTATCTGTAGGGTCCTTGTTGATGGTGGAGCTGGGTTAAACATCTGTACTCTAAATTTAATCAAGCAACTAGGCTATTCAGAATCAAGCATTGATGTCACAAGGAGGATAAATATTAGAGCTTATGATGAAGAGGAAAGGTCCTCGAAAGGTATTATCATTCTGCCTGTCTGTATTGGTCCTGTGGTAAAAAACACTCCCTTCCAAATCTTAGACCTTGAGTTGGGATACAACATGCTACTAGGGAGACCCTAGATACATGAAATGCAAGCTGTACCTTCGACATACCATCAATGCATCAAGTTCCCACACCAAGGAGAGGAAATCATCATAGAGGGAGATCCCAATCCTTTCCAATATTGTAATGCAGTCCAAATTAGCACTGATAACCAGGTACCATCAAACCAAGATGCAAGCATCCCATCCTCTTCAGATTTGAATCCCAAGGATGTCACATGGACAACAGGAAAGATAGTCATTAACCAGGACGCAAGTATTCCCTCCTCTTTAGATTCAAATCTTAAAAATATCACATAGAAAGCAGGCAAGATATCCATTACTGACAAGGGTTGTGGTGAATACAGATATGAAGAGGCTTTCACCATCATGCACATGCCTCAGAGCCCAAGAACTTATGGCATGCCACAACTTGTCATTATAATAGAAACTCCGCAACCTGTTCTATTCAGATGTCCACCCACAACCTTTGTCTGGTGGGGAGACATAGCAGAAGAAAAGCCATTTGAACAAGACATCAATACCTGGTTATACCAAGACCCACTAGAGACAACCCGACCACCACTACCCCTATCAAACTATTGTAATGGTTACACAATGATACAAATATTTAGGTACGATGGTATAGCCGGACTGGGGGCAAGACAACAAGGCATAATGGAATTGTCTCTCCCGCCAACCCAGAGAAACACAAGAGGGTTGGGCTATGGACAACAGAGAACCAATCCTGTGATCCAAGACATTCAAGTCAATCAGGAACAAATAATAGAGATGCACCGGGGGCACAACACAGAACATGTCTTGATAAGAAACATATTAGCACAGTTGTTTCCCGCTGAAGAGGGAACTACACAAACCCGAATAGACCTCCACATAGCAATCGATGATAACCAAGGAAGTGGGACATCTAATGAGCGTTCTATTGAGACTGACTCCCATGAGTATGAGTGGAGATCCCTTCACGACTCTGAGCTGTCGATCCCAAATTATTCCCCTCGGTCAGACACTATCATAAATCTAGAAACTTATTTGACCAACTGACCATTATCGAACAACCCTACATCGACAAACATGTCATTTACCAGACCTCAAGTGGTGCATCCACATCACAGTCCAATTTTGTAGGAACCATATCTGTAGTCCCTTTCAGTCAACCAGAGTCAAACAACCATGAAAGTATCTGTCTTGTACACCCTGAGCTCATAGAGTGGGATCAACAAGGACCACCTGATTTAGATGTCTTCGAGAACGATGAGGCTATAGATCATTTCATGGGACTTAGGGAAGGAATTCCATCAGGAGACCACAAGGCAGGCTTCTCCATTAACCTCGACAGAGCGGCATATTTCAGGGAGGAAGCTCCTCTTTCTAGTCCACAAAAGAAAAAAGAACAAAAGAATGATAAAAAGCTAAAACAAGATGTATCTTCTAGAGAAAACCTCACTGAGGTGCTAGAAGATGGAAAGAAGGAACTCCTCCCCTTGACAGAGGAGAAATCAACATTACTAGTAGAAGAAACATAGGAAGTCAATTTGGGAGACGAAAAGAACCCAAAGAACATATACTTGGCGAAATCACTCACCCCTGAGGAGAGAGAACAATTTATCAGCTTCTTTAAAGCAAGGATGATCAATTTCGCATGGTCCTACTCGGATATGCCAAGGTTAGATCCAGAGCTAGTACTACACCATCTCCCATTGCTACCCAACGCCAAACCTGTCAAGCGGAAGCTAAGAAAGATGCATCCCCATGTTGCATTACTAGTCAAGGCAAAGTTGAAAAAGCTCCTGGATGCTAAGTTCATAAGACCTATACCATACGCAGACTAGATATCTAACTTGGTACCTGTTACAAAGCACAGTTGTCAGATACGGATTTGCACAGACTTCAGAGATCTCAATATAGCTTGTCCCAAGGATGACTTTCCTTTACCAAACATTGATATGATAGTAAATCTAATTGCTAGACATCAAATGCTATCACTCATGGATGGATTTTCATGGTATAATCAAATAAGGATCGCACCAGAGGACCAACATAAAATAGCTTTCACATGTCCTTGGGGGAGATATTGTTGGAATGTCATGCCGTTTGGTCTAAAGAATGCCGGAGCGACATATCAAAGGGCTATGACAAGTATATTTCATGATCTCATCCACAAAATAATGGAAGATTATGTGGACGACATACTAGCCAAGTCAATACTTCGTAAGGATCATCTACAAGTATTGGGACCAATCTTTGACAGAATGCAGGAATTCAAGGTCTGTATAAACCCAAAGAAATGTGCATTCGGTGTCACATCAGGAAAGCTACAAGGGTTCATAGTGTCACATAGAGGAATCGAAGTGGACCCAGCGAAAGTCAAAGCGATATTGGACATGCCTCCACCATCAAACCTAAGACAACTAAGAGGGTTACAAGGGAGGCTCCAATCAATCAGGCGCTTCATAGCTCAGCTAGCAGACAAGTGCCACCCATTCCAACATCTACTGCATAAAGACATCAAATTCATATGGACAGAGCAATGCGAACAAGCTTTCCAAGTCTTCAAGGACTACCTTCTAAAGTCTCCTATATTAGGTGTACTCTTGGCACAACATTAGGTGTACTCTTGGCACAACATGATGACACAGGTAAAGAAAGGGCCATCTACTATCTAAGCAGACCATTGGTAGGATATGAGCTCAACTATACACTAATTGAAAAGTCATGCCTTGCAGTTGTCTTCACTTCCTAGAAGCTGAGACATTATATGTTGAGTCGCCAAACAAACTTGATCACACATATTGATCCTTTAAAGTACCTCCTAAGCAAAGCAGCGCTCACTAGACGAATGGTGAAGTGGGTAATGATCTTGAGAAAATTCGACATTGAGTACGTAGAGAGAAAGGCTATCAAAGGACAAGTGATCGCGGATCAACTAGTAGAGGCACCCATTCAGGACCATCAACCTATTATTTTTGACTTTCCTGACGAATCTATTATGACACTACAACCGACGATTGAGGTATGGCAACTTTATTTTGATGGATCGTGCACAAACCATGGTGCGGGGGCAGGGATAGTGCTTATCACTCCAGATCATGATACAATTCCAAAGTCTTTGAGACTTAACTTCCCATGCACCAATAACATAGCTGAATATAAAGCACTGGTCATCGGTCTAAAGATAGCAATTCAATGGAGAATCAAGAACCTTAAAGTGTTTGGAGATTCGCAATTGGTCATCAGTCAAGTCAACAATGATTATACGACCAAAGATGAGAAGCTCATACCATACAGAGCATAGATGGAAAAACTATGCACCAAGTTCCATTACATCTTCTTCAAGCAAGTCCCACAAGCACAAAACAAAGCTGAAGATGCGATGGCTACCATAGTATCTTTGATTGATATGCCAGGTAATGAAACGAGATTCCAGTTTCTAGTAGAGCAACTCTTAGTGCCATCACATCAAGCACCAATCACAGAATCAACATGCATCCTTGGTGGTCCTAAATCCCCATGGTACCAAGATGTCTATAACTATCTCTAAAATAGTGCCTTACCTCCCAGCTTGTCTAGGAACCAGAGAAAGTCCCTCATCCACCAAGCCTCTAGGTATACCATCCTCTCAACTACTTTATACAGACGAAGTCTAGATGGAACGCTTCTACGATGTCTCACTTCCATGGAATCCCAGAAAGCTTTGTACAAGGTACATGAAGGAATCTGTGGAACCCATGGAGGTGGCAACAACTTAGCTAAGAAGATCATTCACATGGGATACTATTGGCCCACAATAGAGACAGATGCACACAAACATGTACAAAGGTGCAGACAGTGTCAGATTCATGGAGACCTCATCCATGCACCAACCCATGAATTAAATCCTATCACATCACCATTGCCATTTTCCATGTGGGGATTTGACCAAGTGGGCAAAATTACACCTTCTTCAGCAAACAGACACAAATACATCATAGCAGCAACAGAGTACTTCACCAAGTGGGTGGAAGAAATTCCTCTCACTTACATAACTAGAAAGCAAATAGAAATGTTCATACTTAACCACATTATCTGTCGATATAGGATCCCTCAAACTATCCTAATAGATCATGGTACACCTTTCCAGAATAAAGATGTTGAAGATCTATGCGAACAGTTCCATATCAAACAAGGGTTCTCTTCCTTTTATTATCCTCAAGGGAACGACCAAGATGAAGCTACAAACAAAACAATCTTGAAAATCTTGAAGAAAACAATGAACGAATCAGGGCGAGATTGGCATTTATAGCTTAGTCCCACATTATGGGCATACAAAATTAGTGTGAGAACACCTACAAGAGCCACTCCTTTCTCCCTAGTCTATGGATCAGAGGCGGAATTACCCCTCAAAGTGGAAATCCCATCCCTAAGGACATCATTGAAGAACCCGATTACAGATGAAGACTATAGAGTAACAAGGCTCAGTGAACTGGAGTTACTAGATGAAAGAAGACAACATGCCTTTGACCACTTACAAGGTTATCAGAATCGCCTTAGAAGAAACTATCACAAGAAGGTGAAGCCACAAACATTTGAGGTAGGAGACCTTGTCCTCATGGAAAATTAGAAGAATCAAGCAGAGCGAGTCAAACCCGGAAAGTTCAAGCCTAACTGGCTAGGACCATTTGTCATTGTTAGCTCTACCCAGAGTGGGGCATTCATACTAGCGACACCAAAAGGAGATCAGTTCCCCGGATACATCAACAACATGCATCTCAAGAGGTTCTACCCTTGAGATCTCTATGGTTAAGGCACCTATCTACATATCCAGGAAATATCAAAACAATTAGAAAATACAAAATGTTACCTTGGTGAAAACCTGGCAATCAAGTGCCTTGGCGACAACAAAAAAAGAAAAAAAAAGAAAAAAAGTAAAGAGAAAAAAAATCGCTCTCTCAGTGAAAACCTGGCAAACAGGCACTATTGAGTAGGTACCTTGGTGAAAACCTGGCAAACAGGCACCAAGTGTTCGAATCCAGCTTCACCATCAATGAACTCCAAAAGCTTGAGCACACTTCAAATGTAAGACTGAATACCCAAGCTATATCCAAAAGCACAATCCCCTTTGAGCACCAAGCACTTACCCATGGTTAATACTGGTCCACCAGACTAGGGGGCGATTCTAAGTATCTTAAAAAAAACCAAAAAATTGGGAAACTCATCAAAAAATCCTAAAAAGATCAAAAATCAAGAGAAGATCAATCTTCATAAAAAATATTCAAAAAATTGCAAAATCCCAAGCAATAAAACCAACTTGGTTATCAAGAGAGCAAAGGGCGATCACGCCCAGTCAATCAATGTCACAATCATGAGCTTTGCAAACCAGCATTGGGCCCATCTGACACAGCTTGATCAGCTGCCAAAATGATCAAAACAATCTATCAATTGTCACAATCATGAGCTTTGCGAATCGACATTAGGCCCATCTGACACAGCTTGATCAGCTGCCAAAATGATCAAATCAATCTATCAATTGTCATAATCATGAGCTTTGCGAACTAGCATTGGGCCCATCTGACACAACTTGATCAACTGCCAACATGATCAAAGCAATCAATCAATCAAATCATATCAATCGTCTTACACAGTGATGGGTATGCTCAAACCAGACATGTCAGTCTTATATGAGTAATCTATTACTGAAACCAGACACACTCAAGCAATCAAGCCAATCAAGCCTATCCAAAGAGTTGAGCCAATCAAGAGAATCCAACTGCATCAAGGAACCATCCAAAAATGTTGACTAGGTCAGTCAAGTTGGTCAGATGTCAGTCTATATTTCGCGGTTATGTTCTTACACTACTCCAGGATCCACCATGTGAGGAGAGTAGCTATGATAGATCATGACTTATTTTCTTTGATTGTTGTCTGTTGAATGTTCACTCTGATTTATGGGCCATGATGATTTAGGATAAATGTGGTAGGCGCTGTCACTTATCTGGCAGCCACGCAGTTCCACAATCTGAGGTTAACCCTGGGAAAGAATTGGACATTCCTTCTCTTTTATTAAGCTTGTTTGATTTTATAGAATCAAGAGCTCACAACACTATTCAGATGGACTCTGAGTTGCTTTGGAGTTCTATCTTGGTTTCTATGGTCTTTCCCTTTATGTTGCAAACAAGAGCTCACGATGCTATCCAGATGGACTCTAGGGGCGTAGGAGTTCTATCTTGTTTGCTTGGATTTCCCTTTCGGAAATCAAGAGCACACAGTGTTATCCAGATGGACTCTAGGTGCATAGGAGTTTTATCTTGGTTTCTTTGTTTTAGATTAATTCAGAGGACAAGCGGTATCCAGATGGTCAATATCTGGGTGCTTTTGGCTCTCTTTCTTTTCAAACAGGGAACATAGTTGAACCCACATGGTCAATATTTGGATGCACTAGGTTCTCTTTCTATTCAATCTCTCTACTCCTTTCGCTATCAAGAGGTCGTGGCGGTATCCAGGTGGTATGTGATCTGGATCATTCGATGCTCTTCAGAATTTCAGAAAATACAAAAAAAAGATGCAATGATGACAAATATTGGAAACATGGGCAGCGACTTGGGACACTCATCCTTTCTATCAAATCATATCTATCCAAAAATAGAAAAATAACATCCTTTCTATCATTCTATTCTATTAGATCAATCTCAGAGCACATCTATCCAAAGCTAACTTCTTTCTAACTAACACATGCATTACTCAGATATTTTGTGCATAATAGATTGCATTCATTCCATTAAGTACATCATAAAAGAAAAAAAACATGGTAGTTTCATACATGATAAATCATAAAATCACATGCATCCATAAGCATCTCATATAAACATGCATTTCATTTCCACCATCCTGCATATACATGTCAGTATCATAGGAAAAGAAAATCATCCATATACGAGTCTACATAATAGAATCATATTGCATATACATCTCATCATCTAAACCACCACATCATGTAGAATCATACATATAACAAGTAAACCAATGCACAACATATCAAAAACACTAGCTGCATCTCATATAAATCAAACTATCTAAGTACAATGAACGGTCGCAAGTCTGAACAAAAGAAGGTAATCAACATGTATATCAATAAATATCAGTGTGTCGGGATACAAATATGGATACTACTTAGAATATATAAAATGGCATCACTACAAAAATGGTACATGATACATAAATCATCATGTGCTACCCCCACCCTCGCTAGGAGGTGGACGAGGGGGTGGCATGTCAGAATCTGTCCTCTGGGATGAACCAGGAGCTCTAACACCGCTGCTTTGTGATCGCTGGGCCCTGCTCAATCTCTGGGAAGCAGTGTAACTAGGCATTCTCTTCTCTGCCGAAACTGCACCCTCATAATGGCTCTGCCAATAGTCAATCTCTCTCTGCGCATTGCACCCAGATCTATAGTATCTATCCAGAATATATCAGTGTGAAACATCTTGTACACTGTCGATAAAAGAATGAACCTCATCTCGAGCATGTCACTCTCTAGACTCAGCCGCTGTAACTTGGGCCTCCAAAGTAGTGGCACGTGCATCAGATGAAGCTAGCCTGGCCTAAAGGTCCTGTACCTACTGGGTGAGGTGCTCCAACTCTGAGGGATCATCCTCCATACCTCCCATAGCTACGTCCATCTCCCCCTCCTCTGCCCTGTCTCCCAATCCCTTGCCTCCTCTCCCCCTGAAAACCCAGGAATCATCATCAGCCTCTGAGATCTCAATTGTACTACTACCAGTGCTGCCACTATCAGTAGAAGAACCAGTACCTGCACTCTGCTCATCAAGAGCCTCCACATCTATGTCCTTGATCTCAATGTCCACATCCTTAATGACTACTCTGTCCTCCTCTCTAGGAGCCAAAACAACACCTGTCCGCCGGTGAACCCTCCGCACCAACTGGGGTGCCTCCTCCTCCATGGCCTCCTCATCCTCCAAAATGGTACTCAACCCAACTCGAGGAGCACTAGTCTGAACCCCACTTCGGCCACCTCTAGTCATGACTCCACCACCAGCATCTCCGAGACTAGCATCATCTCCCCATCATCTCCCCTCCCCTATCCTCCATCTCCCCCCCCATCCCTACCTCCATCACGACCCTTACCTCCGGCTAGACCACCACCTCTCCCTCCATCTCGACCTCCCCTACCATGCCGTACACATCGAGCCCTCCTCATAATGGTCCTGGCAACAGGACGCGAGACATCTGTAAGAGCAACTGGCTGAGCCTGCGCCCAATGTGCATCATACTGAGGTGTAGTGCCTGCAAAAGACAATTCAAAAATTAGTACCAACACAGTTAAGGACTTAAGTATCAAAACGAGATATGAGAAAGTATCAGAGAGCAGAAAAGAAGTACATAAGAAATCAGAAAATGAAACAAACCTGCATCTACAATCACCGAGCGCCAGGTCCATGCAATAGGAAGTAAGCCTAAAAACTCAGTACGAGCAGCATCAAGAGATACGACACCACCCCGAACAACAGAATCCCTCGATCTACGAGAAAAATAAGCATAGGAGTTAGACACGTCCTGCCGCTCTCTGAACGGACACAACACCCGGTCGGTGTTGTGAAAGTCTATCATATGAATATGGTCAGTAACGCAGCCAATCAAGTATCTCCACTAATGACAGAATGGTAGATGGATGTCCTCTCCATCCCAGACAGGGAAATCCCTATAAGGCCTCCAATTAAAGTAAGGAATCATGTCCAACTACTGCCGCCAGTACGTCAAATGCCCCATATGAGTCTGAACTATGGCTCCATTATACATAAAAACATATGGCCTATCAGCTGGAAGAGCACATGCCAACAGGACGACATACAACAATATGCTCCCATGCCCATATCTGGAGGAGGGTCACACCGCAGCCGAGCGACTTACCATCAAGGTAAGCTGCGTAAAACATATGAAAATGCATGTGGGCCAACATGCATGGACCCCAAGAAAATACGGTACGATCCCTTACGATACTCTGCAACACAGTATCGAAGCCGATAGAAAATCCACGCTGTCAACGATCGGGGCATAAGATGCCAAATATCAAACTGCCCAGTAAAGTGAACAGCCTGTCAAGGCCCAAACCGAATCTGGACCAAGGAATATCATAATCACCAGCCAACCCAAGCTGATCCCGGGGCAATCCAGAAAGCTCGGTCAATGAAACTATACCAGTATGGGTGGAATACTCCATAAGCTCGCCCTGGATCGGGAGCTGGAGGATGCGATACACATCCTCCAAAGTGACAGTACACTCATCGATCAGTAACCAGAAAGTGCATGTTTTAGAATGCCACTGCTCTACAAGAGCAGAAATCAGACCCCTATTGGTCATGATCTCGGGCATATAGAAAATCCAGTATAAACCTAGATCTCTAAGAACTAACCTCTCATCCTCTGTCAGCTGAAATCTATATACAAGACCCGCCGACCTAGACTCTCGACAGCGCAGAATCCGCCTAGTGAATTGCACACAGAAATAAATCAGAAAAATATCAGCATAAGTTATCCAGGAAGGTATTAGAAGATGAACTATACAGACATCAGATAAAGGACTCAAGCAAACAATGTTAAAAAATTGATTGCGGTAATAAAACGCTACAACTGTGGTACTTTTAGGCGATTGCGAAACACAACAAGCAAGTGCAAAACAAAAATTACAAATGCGGCATTCAAGGTTGTCAACAGCGGAATAGTTATCAATTGCGGACTCTAAATTGCAATTGTGACATTAAAACCGCAGACGATTGTGGCACAACGTGAAAATTTACAAAAAGGTATAAATTTTGAAAGTAATAAATGCAAGCATTAATGACATGCAAACCGGTAAAACTCACCAGACGTCCTATGCCAGCTGGTCTTTGATAGGTCCGGACTCGGTCAGAAAGGTGGGTCACACCAGGAAGGTCCACCATCGCAAGAAAATAGGAGGAAAAAGACAGAACACTGAAGGCTTACTCACCAAGAAATCAAGAGCTCCAAGATCGCAATGTGACAAATGAAAGGCTCTCTTGGCTATTTATAAGGGTTCCAAAAAACCCTAATTTCACTAGGACCTCCAAAATTTCTTCTCGGTCCCCGAAAACTTCGACGGTCAATAACAAGGGCATTTTAAGGTATTTTTCAAATCTGTCAGCTACCCAGTTTCAAAAATTATAGTTTCAAAAATTGCAGTTTCAACAAATCAATGCTCATGTCGCGACTTTTTGCTCAAATTTGTTGAGGGGGCATAAATACACCTACTACTGCTAAGGCAAGCTGGGGCAAAATCAAAGAATCTTTGACACACTGCGACAAGTCACATCGCATCAAAGAGGGGCAAATGTAGACACTTGAAAATGGACAGGCTTGCGACTTTACATTAAAAATACTAATTTTCATCTATTAATTAATGGTTTTTAATCATTAATTAATCATCTATTTTCCTCTAAAATTCATTCCCCAAATCATCTAATCAAATTCTCAAAATTAATTAAATAATTAACTTTATTTAATTAATTAACCTTAATTGATTAATTACCATTAATTAATTAATTAAATTCAATTTCCTATAGTTTAAATTCAAATAATTAAACTTACTAATTAAATTCTTCCATTTAAATTAATTTCAATTAAATTAATTTAATTTCATTCAATAAAGCAATTCTAAATAAAAAAGAATTCAATTATGTTGAAAACTTTAATTAAATAAATGAATTAAATATTCATTTATCTTCAAAGAGATAACTCCAATCAGATCACATGGGTTACTCCACCCATCTCTCCAGTCCACATGGGTAACTTCACCCACCTC
>MU228035.1:86964-114374 GCA_018584345.1 Thuja plicata
TCAACCAAACTCTATCTCCTCTTTACCAAATGAAGAGGTGGAGTTTACTGATGGCTTCTCCAGTTCCTTTTAATCTCAACCATTCATCTCCCTATCTCTGGGATTGATCTCAACCGTTCATTTCATCTTCAATTCCTATATACTAAACCCTTCATAACCATTTGAAGGATCCAAGATTTCAAGCTCTCGTGTGCCATTACTATGTCAGTTTGGTTCTAACATTCAAGTCATCTTGCGATCACACACCCATTTCAATTATCAAATTCTCGACGCTTCTCAAGTCATAGACGTTGCCCCGCCAATACTGAGCATCAAGAACAATGTTTTGGAAGGAGTAGAGAGAAGCAATAGAAGCTTCAAGCATCGTGGGGTTTGCATTCATTTGTTTTACTTTCTCTTGCTTGTACATTTTATTGATCACGTTTTATTGTTATTCGTTTTAGTAGTTATTATGTACTTGATTTATATCATTTGTGAAACCTGTGCTACTGACCCTTGCCTTTGGAAAGCTTGGGAACCACAAATCACTAAAGGAGGCGTATACTACCTTCCCTAACTGAAGAGGAACTTAAGAAAAAAGTTTCATCAGCAAACTGTTGTAGAACCGAGGGAGGGAGGGTGGTGGTGGGCTTAATTCCTTGGATAATGCCATTCTGGACCAGCTACATCATGTTGAAACCAAGGACCTTAGCAAGAAGGATTAAGAGGTAGGGGAGAGAGGATCCCCCTGATGCAGACCTTTGGCTGGAGGAAACTTGTCACCAGGTTTACCATTTAAAAAAATTGAGAATCTGACAGCCTCAACACACTCTTTGATAGTATTAATGAATGCCTAACTGAAATCCAAAGTAGACAGAACCTTGTAAAGGAAGATCCAATTGACTTTATCGTAGGCTTTAGAAATATCCACCTTGAAGGCCATCCTAGCAGTTTTACTTCAGTCAATGGAATGAAAGATTTTATGAGTAGTGATAGCAACATCCATGATTTGCTTCCCAGGAACAAACCCCTTCTGGTTAGGACATATAATCTTGATGAGTAAGGGTTTGACATGATTGACCAAGAGCTTAGAGAATATTTTATAGAGAGTTTTGCATAGACTTATGGGTCTGTAATCTTCCATGGCTCTAGGGTCCCCAATCTTGGGAACCAAAATAATGTAGGTATCATTAAGCTGACGAAGGAGATTTCCCATTTTAATGAAGTCTTTGGAACCCCTGGTCACATCTTGGCCGACAATATCCCATAATTCCTGGAAAAACATAGGGGGGGACCCATCTAGGTCGGGGGCTTTGTAGGAACCCATGGAAAAAACTTCCATTTTGACCTCCTCATCAGAAACCTGGGAGAGGAGCACATTATCATCTTTGGTCACACTCCTTGGGAGGTGGGATATGAGTTGGTCTTTCAAGTTCTCCACATCCCTTGAGTTATTTTTAGAGAAAAGGTGGATGAAGTAATCAATGGCCATATTACCAAGCTAAGCTAGATCAGAGATCTCTGAGCCCCGATTGTCCCATAGGGTGCAGATAGAGTTCTTTTTCTGGTGCTTGCAAGACGATCTATGGAAGAAAGAAGAATTGCAATCCCCTTCCTTCAACCATTGGACCTGGGATCTCTGCTTCCAAAAGACTTCCTCCTTGGCCATAAATTCCTTCCAGTCTTTCCTCGTAGCTTCCTCATCTAGGTGTAGGCCCAGGGAGAGATCCCCAAAAGCCATCCACTGCTGGAGGACGTCTAATTTTATGAAAAGATCCTTTTTGGTTTTAAAAATATCCCCAAAATTGGTCTTTCTCCAACCTTTAACAAAATTTCTGATAATCTCAAGTTTTTTAGCCACACGTAACATAGCAGTGCCCTTTATTAGGTAGACCACCACTGCAAGACCTTCGAATGGAAACTAGGGTGGGAGGCCCATATTATCTCATATCTGAAGGGGGCAGGGGTAGGACGATGTATATCCACCCATTTGAGAAACAAAGGGTTGTGTTTTGAGGTAGTCCTTGGCAACACAGTCAAAGAGGAGGCCGATCTCAGGAGGAAGAGACCAAGAAATGGTCAAGGAAAACCTGAATGAGGTGCAAGCCCTTTTTGTTATTGGCCCAAGTAAGGGGTTTCCATTCATTTCCATATCATAGAGGCCATTGATGATGACAAAGCTAGAAAAATCTCCCACGCTATCAGTGTAGTCTATCAACCCACCAAGCTTTTTAGAGGGGAACAAAGGTGAGTTGAAATAGCCAACCACCAAAATTTTGGAATCCTTAAGGGTGAGGAAAGAAGAGGATAGTTCATTCCACACTGCGCATCTACCAGTGCAAGTGTTGGGGGCATACACATCAAAGTAGTGCCAATGTTAATTCAAAGTAGTGAAAGTAACTGCAAGGTAGTGTTGAGAGAAACTGAGGGCATCCCCTGAAACACGTGAGGGATTCCATAGAGTGGCAATGCCTCCCAAAGCTCCTACAACCTTAGAGTAGTAAAAAAGGACCCCTGGCCATAACCTTCCCACCAAAATCTCAAAGTTTGCATAAGTCATCTTGACTTCTTGAAGCAACAAAATGTCAAACCTATAGTTAGTGATTAATTGTCTAATAGAAAAATGTTTATGAGGGCTGTTAAGGCCCCTAATGTTCCATGAAAGAAAAATCATTTCTTACCTTTTTGGCTTAGGTCGAGGGTGAGCTGCCTTCTCGTAGCAATCTCCTTAGCAACATTTTTCTATCTTCTCACCCTCTCAAAAGGTCTTCTTACCTTAGCCTCAACACCAACATCTATCTTTTTGTTACCGATTTTTCTTTGTTGTGTTTGTCAGTCCACCTCATCGACAACCGGCATGCCCAACACCTTAGATGAGGGGTCAGGATTAGGAAATGCAATGAAAGAGAGCCAAAAAGTAAGGGGGTTGGCACCCACCGTAGTAGCTGATAAAAAACCAAGGGGACCCGGGGGAGGAGTCGCGAGATCCAAAGGATGATGACCTAAGATACCTACCGTACCTACGGCCCGCTCCCGTGATGAACCCAAGAGCACATCTAAAGAGGCAACAATACTAGATATTATTTATCCATCTTCGAGCCAAGAGGGAGAAAGGCTCCAATCTTCAGAGCGGTGGGGGGAAAGAAAGGGAATGAAACCCCCTCCCCAACAACATCCTCTTCACCATAGGCAATATTCTTTGGCTCAAGCTCAGGGTTTGCATCCCCTAGAGGGGTTTGGTTATCCTCCCCCACCTCATTCGCATCCTTAGAGGCTATGTTCTTAAGCTTCAACTCCAACTTGCGAGGAGCCTTGCAATTTTCCATTGTGTGGCCTTTGGAGTTACAAGTATTGCAGAAGAGAGTGACATTCTCGTAGACAATGACTTGCGTCCAGTGACCAAGTTTGGAATTGAGGACCGCAAAGTTGGGTAGGTTTTTGTTAATTGAAATATTGACACAAAACCCATCAAACACTAGACATGATTATGACAACGTTACCAAATACGCTGAGATATAGTGGCCAAAAGAGTTCCCAATCCACTTGAAGATCTGCTCATCCCAAAACTTAAGGGGGAGGCTAGGCAAATGAACCCAAACTGGTGCCATCCTACTGAGCTCAACAAAAGGATCAAAGCCTGACTTCCACTTATCAAGAGTAAGAAAATGTTTCCCATACAGCCAGGAACCAAACATGACAAACCAAAGATCCTTCGGAGCGGTGAACCTGAACAGTAATAGAGCCCCAGACATCGCCGAGACAACAACACTTCCTTTGAGTTTCCATTGGGTTCCCACCCACTTCCTTACCATATCAATGGTGGGTCTAAAATTGAAGAATCTTCACACAATTGCAAGGTTTAAATCGGCCACGGTTTTGTCCACAACATAATCTGGGAGGGTAATTTTAGTTCCTTCATCTGTTAGGGGAAAATCAACCAAATTAGATTCTAGACTTCCCACAGGGCCCCCACAAGCACACCTTTCTAGTCAGCCTTGGGGGGGGGGGGGGGGGGGGGGGGGGGGGGGGGGGGGGNTTGGTGTAGGGAATTCGAAGTACTTGCTGTAGAACCCCTGTCGGGTTCTACCGCATGTTCACTGGAAGCAAAATCTGAAAGAGGGTCCCTGGTAAGGGGGGAGGACGCTCTCCCCCATAACAAACCGCCATTCAAAATTCAAGAAATCCCCCAGCACGTGAAAACGTTGCAGAGCATTTGGAGAGCTTAAAAATTCTAAGCATGGCCCGTTGTTACTTCCACACTTGACCATTTAAATGTAATTAGTTTGGGCTTCAAATGTAATTTAATTTGAGCTCCGAACTGTTAAAATCTATTCATAATTTTTATTAATCTATATTAAAAAATATATAATTATTTTGTAAATGGTTTCGAGATTGACTCCATGTTGTTATTGAACATTTCAGATCCAAATCTTAAACATGTTTCATTATATTGTAGATGGTTCGAATTTTGATTTCATAAATTTGTTCAAGATTTTACACCAACTTTAGGTCATTTGTAATAAGCATAATATCTAGGTATTGTAGAAAAGTCATTAAAGACAATGCTTTCACAAGATAATGATATTTAAATAAATTTTCATTATTACTTAAATTCTATAATATAAATATTTTTAAAAAGAATTTTTTCTTTATTTAATATTTTCCTCTTAAAATTTATTAAGGATAAATTTCAAATACATATTCAATTGATGATTTTTTTTTTCTCTCAATTTCAACTTACACTAATTAGATGTCAAAAAGAATGTTTAATTAGAACATTACTTTCTTATAATTAGCGACACTATATTATAGAAACTATTTATATTACGTAAAATATCAGATAAATCAAATTTAAATATATTTTTATTGTATTAAAGAATCTAGTTGACTGGAAGCGTCAATAACTCAAAATTAGAATTAGTGTCTTAAAGGTTGTTAATAGTGAAAATGAATAAAAAATCAATTGACAACTTACTCATTATTAATTAATATTAAAAAAAATCTATTGAATTTGAGCAATTCCTTTTAGATAATGAGTATCTAGCCCTTCTCCTTGTCTAAACTTTAGTAATCAAGTAATTTTTGTTTATCACACTTCACTGCTATGACAAACACAAATCTTTTACATTTTTAATCTCGAGTTAAGTGATTACTTAATTATTATGCAAGAGATAATTTATAAAAAAATGACACGACTTAGTTATGTGGTTTAAGATGAGCTCTATTTGTTCTATGCTTGATTACATTCTCTTGTAATTAAGAAAAATATTCATGACCTTATGATGTTATTCTCAACACTTACTTTAAGAAGCTTTTAGTTCTAGTTTTAAATCTACTCAAAATTGTACTAGTAATTTAGAATAAGTTTTAAATTTTTATATTAGTTTGTTGGATACGAATTTTTGCATCTAGTGTCTAGTGTCATTTTTGTAGTCTTCATGGGTGTTGGTGGATTGTTGGGTGCTCCCATAAAGGTCTTTCCTTATATGTTGATGTCCAAATCGTTCCCTATTTTGTTTGTTCTCTCTGTATTAGGGGTGGCATTGTGGGCACAACTATAGATGTTGGGGGTATGTGTTAGGGCCCATGTTATTGGTTTCTCATATTCAACCCAATATTTCAACTCTTTTTGCAGCAATTAGGAAGGAGATTCCTTTGTCCCTTATCATGGGCTCAAATGTTCTTGTTTTCGATGACCCTCATTTGGTGGATAATTCTAGAGGTTTTGTTGTCTCTATTATGGAGGGTAGGGGTGCTCATAATTTTGCACAAGTTGTAGGGCCTTCTACACCACCTCATGCAGGTCTTCACATCCATTCCCTTGTGCCAATCCCTCCTATGGTTGTGTTTGGTCAAGATGTGGCGGGGAGTAAAGATAACTTTGGTGTGGGGGCTTTCAATATGTGGCCTTGGATCTACAAGATCTTCACTATTGAGTTGTGGGTTCTTTGTGGTCTCTTAGGATTGGTAAGACTTAAATTTTTTCGTTGCACTAAAATTTTCTTTATTATCTCCTTTACTTCTTTGCGGTCTCCCACCTATAGTTCGTCACAATAACGAAAGATTGTTGCTATTGTATTCATTTATGCAACAAAAAATATTATTGTTTAAGCTTTAAGGGGAAGTCTCTAAGGCAAAGTAAATTTGATATTTTTAGGATCAATGTATTTTTCAAACACCACTGGATGTTGAGAAGTGGGGTGACATCAATGGAACCAAGTAATTGACATCAATGACAACACAAAACATATAATACTAATAGTATTAAGGGGGGATGTTGGTGTAATACCATTGTAACTATCACTGCTATTACAATGTAATTACTAACTAGTTAGTTATTTCTGACTAACCTGTTAGTTGTTCTCAACTGTCAATTGGTTTTCCTTTGTGTAAATTCTCCTCCAATTTTATTCAAATCAATGAAGTATTCAACTTTGTGCTCATAGTTTCATGTCCACACATATGTGAACATTAGGCGAGGACAAGTATTTTAAGGAGACACATATGAAGAGGGGATATAACCAAGAAAGGAATATAGGGTTAGAAAATGAGATAGGAAGAGTATTTGCAAATGGGATGAGCAAATGATATGAGATAAAACAAATGATTAGGATGTGTAGGGTTAAGGACAAGAAAACATTAGGGACTCCAATCTAGATTCTCTCCCACATCTCTCCTCAGAAGTTTGGACAAGAAAAACATGCAAGAAATGATCAGGTGAATCTTGGATTGATGAGTTCATTTGTTGCTAGTACTAAACTTGATATAGCTCAAGAGGCCCTCAACCAACTACAATGGATGGATCCATAGATGTTGAGTATGACTTCTTGATGAAAAATTAGACATGGGAGTTTGTCTATTTTCCTGCACAAAAGAAACCCACAGGATACACTTGGGATTTCTAAACAAAATACAAGGAATATGGATCCATTGAAAAATATAAAGAATGACTTTGTGAGCCTAAATTTAGTTTAGTCTAGTCCAATTAGGCACAAGTTTGCACATTATGCATATCATGCAATTCTAGTTTGCATATCTTATCTCTAATTTTCTATTTTTAGTAACTGCTAGCATTTGGATATATATTTTAGCCCTCTTGCATTCTATAAAGCAAGTCATTCTTCATTGTAGTGTGTCATAATTCCAATCCCAATTCACTGTTTGTGCAATCAATACATAATTCTAGGGTTGGTATAGAGCATATTATATTTGCTTGGTCTCTTTTGTGTGATAAGTGTTTTGCCTGAAGATGATTCCTGGCTCTTGTGGTTGTTTCATCAACTCCTACATGGTATCACAACACAATATTTGCTCTTACACAAAGAAACATGATCAACAAGGGGGAAAAATACACGCCAATGGAGAAGGGTTCTTCAATCTAGGAAAACCCTATTATTAGTAAGAATGTTAAGGCTATGATAGAAAGTCAATATGCTTTGTTCATGTGCATAATTGCAGAGATTAAAAGTTAAAAGAAAGAGCTTCTATGTCCCCCTCCAGCCAGAACCTTGATTGTATCATGGCTAGTACTTAAGCTCTTTCCAAGGGTAATAAAGATCTTAAAGAAGATCATGAGAAGTGTATTCAAAAGCTTGAGAATTCCATGAAGGGGATTCAGGAGAAATTATTTGTTGTTAGAAAAATTGCCATGGACAACATTATTGAGGGGCTTAAAAAGTTAAATGAACAATAGAAAGCCCTTCATATTATATCCAAAAGTAACTCTGCCTCTCCATTTGCTAGTGTTAAATCGGCTAAAAGAGTGTAGGTCATGGAGAAAGGTGTGGTGAATAAGGAAAAAGCCCATGCTAAGGACAAAGGCCTGACTAGGAAGGAGAAAGAGATGACTATAATGCCTAGACATGCGACCAAATTGAGAAGCAAAGACAAGGGAGTTAACTCCATCGACAATATCATCAAGAAGATCTGTAGTATTTTAATGATGAGATTTTATAAAAAAGAATGAAAGTCTCGTGAATAGTCTGTAGCTTGTTTGGGGATTGGTTCCCTTGTTTTTAATGCTTTTTGTCTGTTGATGGTTAGAGACTGGTTCATATAGTTTCTCTTTTTGTTATGTTAAGGATTTCTAGTCCCTTCAAAACTAGTTTTCCTTTAATAAAAACCATGATCAACAAGGGGGAATTGATTATGAGAAAACCTTTGTATCCATTAAGAAGCTCAAAGAAATTATAGTTGTTTATGCATTGGCCACACAAAAATGTTGACAAATTCACTCAAAGGATGTCATAAGTTCTTTCTTAAATGGTGATCTAGAAGAATTATACATGACTCCATCAAAAGGATTCATCATCGAACTTCATCCTCACAAGGTATGTTATTTTATTAAGTCAGTTATGGGCTTAAACAAGGCCTTAAACATAGAACATAAAGTAGATGGTTACCTTCTATGGCATGGTTTCACTCATAGTTTGTCAGATCCAAATTTTAATATTAAGAAGGTAGGCACAAAGATTTTCATTCTTATTTTATATTTGAATGATCTGGAAATCACAGGGAGTTCAAATGATCTCATTGATAATGTCAAGAGAATTTAAAGAAATAATTTGACATGATAGATTTGGGGATACTTCACTATTGTGTTGGCTTGGAGACTTGGAAGTAGAGGCATCATATTTTTATCTCATAGATGAAATATACTAAGACAATCTTGAAAAGTTTTGAAATGTGTAATTGTAAACTTTTGTCCACTCCAAAAGAGGAAGGCTTGCAACTCTCTCACTTCCATGATTCACCTCAATTTGATGTGACTCTCTATAGTATCTTGTTGGGAGTCTCAATTACTTCACTTATATGAGACCAAATCTATGCTTTGCTATCATCTAATTATCTAGATTTATTAAAGACATAAAGAAATGTCATTGGTTTTTAGCTTTAAGCATATCAACTATAAGATACATTTTTCATGTTGGATCCAAACCCATAATTTCATGGATTAGTAATAAGCATACTTTTGTTTCTCTCTCATCCTTCAAGGTTTTCTATATATTGTGGCGCATGAGGAGTTGTGTGCAAAGAAATTTGGTTATATCACATTCTAGCTAATATGAACATTTATGAAGAACATCCATGTATCCTTTAACGTAATAATCAAGGGGTGTTGAAGCTTGTGAAGAGTATATTTTTTCATGACAGAACAAAGTACATTGCAGTAGAATGTCATAACATTCAATATCAAGTGATGAATCACCACATTTTATCTCCAGTAGTATACGACTGATTCTCAGATAGTTGATATACTCACCAAGTCACTTGGTAAGGTGAAATTTGAATAGTTTTGGAGAGTTTATTTATATGGGGTGTGTCATGGCTACCTACACCCTAACATGGACCTATCACCACTAGGATTTTAGGTCCCTCAAATCTTACCCCTAGTAAAAGGTACATGGGTAAGGGGTATTTCCCAATGTCCATGACCTAAGTCATCAGAGAAGTGACAACCCCTTGGGCCCTACCCCTACATAGGGGTAGCAAGTGGATTCAAACCTTCATGAACCAATTTTTTTACAATTTTTTCATTTTTTAAATAACATCCATGCACAAAATACAACCCACCAATTTAGGCATCCTTTATGTAGATTTACCATTTGATGAAATTTCTTGTGGCTCCTCTAAATTTAGAGCATCATCATTTTTTTGATAAACTAGTGAACACTAGATTTGGTAGAGAGGTGGTTTTTATTTAATTTGGTGACTACATTTGGGAAACCTTTGAATTTTGTGGCAATTCTATTGGCTTTGGTGGTTATGCCATGATGAGGTCATCATAGAACTTGGCTTATTTCCCCCCTCCAAAATTCGTATGGGGCAACACATGGTTACTTGCACCCTACTATGGACCTATCATTACTAAGATGTTAGGGCCCTCAAACCACACTCCTAGTAAAAGGGACATGAATAAGGGGCATTTCCTAATGGACGTGACCTAATCCATCACCAAAATAGAAACCCCTTAGGCCATACCCCTAAATAGCGGTAGCAAGTGGGTTCAAACCTTCATGCACCAATTTTTGACAATATTTTTCCTTTCTTAAATAATAATCATGTACACTATACACCCCACCACTTTAGGCATTCTTTTTGTAGATTTTCCATTTGATGAAATTTCTAGCGACTCCCCTAAATTTGGAGCATCATCATTTTTTTGATAAACCCACAAACACTAAATTTGGTAGAGGTGTTTTTGTTTAGTGACTACATTTAGAAAACCTCCAAATTTTGTGACAATTCTACTAGGAAAATGACAAGAAAATTTTGAACTTTGGTTTTAAAAAGTCCTTTTTGTTCAATATGTTCATTTAAAGATTGTTTGAAGGTTGAATACAATTATAATTGATTAGCAAGTTATTATATAATTCATGATCATGCAGTTTTGATGATATACATGCATTTTTATTGATTTAAAATCACAAAAAAAAAATGAATGAAATATGTGGGGCAATTTTTTTAATATAGATTATAATTTATCTTTTGGTGGTTGCAAGTAGATTTTCAAGTGCTTGAATTGATTAGTTTCAATAAAATTCTATTTTCACAATTAACTTGAATAGGTTTGTGATGATATTTTATTTATTTTTGATTGATTTAAAACAGTTAATGACATATGTGAAACTAATAAAAATGTAAATAGGTTATAGTTTGGAAGTTATTTTTGCACTTCACAATCATGCATGGTTGGCAAATAGATTTTCAAATTTGAATTAGTTAAAATCAATAAAAAAAAGTCTTTTTAGAATCATTTAATTTGTTTAGCCAACAAATAAATAATCACAATGTTAAATTTGCACTCACAATGGCAAAAAAAATTTAAATAAAGTTGTTAGTAATCTACAAATTAGTTTATCCAAGTTTGAATAATAAGCATATAATATGAATATTTGATAAAAATTGTAATAGTCAAGTGTAAAATAAGAATTGATAGCTTAATTGAGAATTTTGCAAGTATTCTCAATCTTTATCATCCAACAAAGTAAAACATAATTACTTCAGAAGCACAGAAACAAAGAACAATATGTGAAACATAATTACTTCACAAGTACATGTATCTGTAAAATGACAAAAATTGCAAATTGAAGTCTGATTTGTCCATCATACAAAGCAAAAGGAAGCATTATACATTAAAACGAATAAGTGGGATGTAGACATGCATTTCAGATCTACATAAAAAATTAAGAAGGGCAAATGTTACCATTTTCTAGAATCTTGTCAGCATAACAAAGCAAAAGAAAGGAAAAGAAAGTGGAAAATTCAGAATGCGAACTTCCAATGCATATTTGTGAATAACTTTGTAAAGTGTGAATGGTATTCTTCCTACTTCCAGATTTCTTACATGTATTCAAAACCAAAAATAGAGGTAAAAGATTTGGATTTTGACTCTATTTCAGGTATTCTTGTTATTTTTCCAACCTAAAACTATAATCATTCGTTCCTTGAAATCAGTGACTGTGGATGCCACCAAAACCTGATTTTTTGAAAACGAAAGATTGGTAGTGGAAAAGGCAGTCTGTGCCAGCCAGCCGTTTGAGAGAAGCAAAAGTATTTGAGTATGAGGCGCTCTGTATCAGTTCACTACAAATGCATATTTATATGTCAACTTGATTCAACTGGAGGTTTAGTTATATATTTCAAGCGTGGGTGTATGATCACTTGAGTTTATGGATTTGAGGCATTAGTAGTATGAATTCAAATTTGGTTTACAGGTTGTGAACTTTAGATGTAATTTGTTATCAATGTTTTCAAATTTACCTAAAATTTGTCATCAGTGATGCAAAAAGTTGTTAAAAGATGGTTTTGACATAGTGGCATTATGGAGAATTCTGCTTTAAGAGTGGCAAAATTTAGCTGAAATGTGCTTTCAAAGCCATGAAACCAAGGCAACATTTGATTCAACTTGTGAGATTTAGACAGTTTTTCTTTTATTTCAATGCTATGAAATTCATCCTAAACTTTCCCTTTTGGAGATGATTTTGCTTAAAGCTTGTCAAATCTTTTTTGTCAATGTTGTGAAATTTATTAGAAATTTGGTTTGAGTGTTGTGAAATTAACTGGATTCTACTTTCAATGTTGTGATATTTGGCAGGTGTTTTCTTTTGATATTGTGAATTTTGAATGGATTTTGTATTCAATGATGTAAAATTACTTGGATTTTTCTTTCAACAATTTAAAATTTAGGTGAAGTTTTTCTTCAATGTTATAAAAGCTAAAAGTTGGTTGAAGTTTTCTTTTAATGTAATATGTTGTTTAAGTTTGCATTCATATTTAGTAATTGTCTACAATTTATTTTATTTGTTATTGTTGGAGCTATGTAGCTTTGATACCATGCTGAAGTTATGCAACACAAACATGTCCATGATCGAACAACAAAACAAAAACATCTTCGACAAGGAGAGCTACAACGAAAAAAAATATTTTATTTCAAAAGAAGCAAAGATTACATGATTACAAGCTGAATTACAATGAATAAAATGAGATGCTTCTATACAAAAACATGTCTCTCAAAATAGAGAAGAAATCTAACTAAAGCTTTGACATGAAAACTACTGTATGATATGCAAGGAAGAGGTGCATGATATCCATGATACACAAACTAGAGATGAAAAAGAAAATTGGAGCCAAACTAGACCAAACTAAACTCAATTAGGCTCAACTAAGTGAACTTAGATAGGCATGCATGTTCAAATATGTGTTCAGTTATGAATGAGAATATTCTTGAGCATGCTCACATTTATGAAATGCAACATATGCATATGTCCATGATGCAACATATGTATGTATGAACGACATATATCCATGCTCTAACACCTCCCCTTAAGTGAAGTTTAGGGAGAAAAAGATCTAAGTATGAAATGCGAGAACGTCCCTTGACAAAAAAATCTTGATTAGGCACCCATGTGCAACAAAAACTTCTCAAAGAAGACAAAAAGGAGAAAATTCTCCAAAACGAGAGATGCAATGTATGAAAGAAACATGAAATAACAAAGGAAAGACTAAGAAGCCTCCAAGAAATATCCCAAAAAAAGAATAGGAACATGAAGGACACCCTCGAAGCACAAATAAGTTATACACAATTATTTGACGATAACTTCTTTAGTGCTAAATGAAGAACCTCCTTTGAAAAAGATGATGACTAGGATAAAAAAGACAAAAAGTTGCATGAGTGCTCAATTACACCATTCAAACAACAAACATATGGAAAATAAAGGCAAAACATATGTTAATCAAAGATAGAGATGGAACATGAATCTACACTAGTGACTGCAATGACACTACTCAATGCCAATAGTCTAAAGAATTGACTAACTAAGGAAAATTCAGCTCCACAAATTTGGAATGCAAGAGTGTCTATTTTGTTAAAGCTCCATCTCACTGAAATATAGGCATTACATCTGACTAGTACATAATAAAAAATGTTGAATACATATCTCACTCCAAAATGAAACCAAGGAGGCATTAACACCCATAGTAGAACCCTCCCCTTCATTATGCTAACAAGGGAGAGACATGACATGTTCACTAAAACTACATGTCACTATGTAATGTATGAAGGAGAATATGGATGCGCACAAGGAAGAACTTGCAACTAAAGAAGGGCATGCAATATGTTGGTTCCAAATATCACAAGTTTTCCAAACCCTAAGAATATGCCAGGTTCTATTATTAGGTTTAACAAATGACTTTGGCCAACAAACATGATTGATTAAAATGATCAAATTACCCTGCACTTCTGGCTCTGCTAGACCAAGACAGGTGCACCTTATAGTGATTAAGAAGATTGAATGTTCTAACTACTTATCTCTAATCTCCACTTCCTCTATTTTAGAGTGGCATGAATAGTCTGGAATAGAGCAACCTGGCTTCTAACCCTACTCCTATCTCCTACTTGCATAATACTAAAATTGAAATTATATATGAATGTGATTGTTTTAAATGATCAGTTCCTTCTATCCACTGGGCAACGAAGTCAATATCTTATTTCGTCACTGTTTATATATCACTCATGGTAGACAATTTTTAAATTTACACCTTGTGTAAATCTATCAATTATTTAACTCCTAATATGCTCAATGAGTTATCTTATCACTATGAGCTATCCACATGAATTTAATCTATCCTTGAGAGAACAAAGCAGAAAAATCATACAAAGATGCTGAAGAATTCTTTGGCCAATCTAAAATATGCTTGATATTCAAATCAATATTATAAGAAAGTCACAACATATAGGAATCTTCAAATAATATTGACTACTTGAGTCAATATAATAGGTAAAACCAAATTTGAAAATATTCAACTGTATTCATTACATAGAAGTTTTATGATATATTACAATTGATGATGATGATCTCCTTTTTACTCGGTCTTGATTTTCCTTTTATAATTACAAGGGAGTGCTTCAAAGAGTTATAATATTTTATAAAAAAAATATTTTTTTCCTATCCCAAAGCCAAGAATAATTAATTATTTATTAGTGAACTTCAATCTCTAGCTCGTTGAATATTTCACATTTTCCTAATGAAAGTAGTTATTTCTTCTTCGCATTTTAAATCTTTATATCCCTCATCCTATGTTAAATTTCTTCTTCATAGAGACGATCATCCTGGTGAGTTTGAGAATCATGTATACCACCTAACAATGTATGATGTCGAGTAGTCAGAGAAGAATCAAAACCTTTGAACCATTCCCATCCAATTCGTGAGTTTGAAAATAAGCCTGACCTGCCGAAAATGTATGATGTCGGGTAGTCAGGGCGAACTTAAAACCTTTGAACCGTTCTCATCTAGTTTAGGAGTTTGAAAAGAAGATCAAATTTATGACAATGTATGATGTCGGGTAGTCGGTAGGGAACTAAAACCTCCAAACTAGTTTATTTGGTTTGAGAGTTGGGAGGAGATCCCGACTTGTCGACAATGTATGATGTTGAGTAGTTGGGGAAAAAACTGAACTTACATACCTACTAACATTTGGTTTCAAAGTTTTCTAAATGAGCCAACTACCCGACTACACATAATTTTGATTCTTTTTCAATAAGCCTATTCCTAATGTATGAGTCATGCATATTAATCAAATCTAACTATGGGAAATTAGAAATGGACATGTGATCTTATTTATAGTATATGAACATGACCCCCAATGACAATCGATAGAGAGAAATATATACATCTTCAAAGCGGGCTACTCAATAAATTTTTGTAGGGGTACCTATGATGAACTATAACTGATTGAATGTTTGAAGATGTTAAGTTGATGATCACCAAGCTACAGAAAGTTAATGCAATACATTAAATTACTTAATGTATTGTATTGTCATTGATGTCAACTTGATATACTTTGATCGATCATATTCATATCATCAAAGACTTCAAAGAACCACAGAGATAAAGGTTATGTTATCAGTAATGCATAAAATTTTAGTATACACCAAGTGACAATAAACACCGATGGACAGTGCACACCGATAGATAGAGAGCCCCGAGAAGAGTCACCGTGATACCCGAACAAGATACCCGAGCAATCATTACCGATAAAAACTAAAGTGATACCCGAGCAGAACTAAAGGTCATAGTGTTGCCCGGCGGACATACAACCCCGACGGATAGAGATGCTCGAGGACAATTGAAGTCAAGATCGAGAAAATAAGGAGTTAAACACCAATCAGAATTGAAGTTCAGAAATGAAAAAAGAATTAGCTGGCAGGAGCTAAATATAGATTTAACTGATTGATTACATTGTTTTCACCGACCAGTTAAAAGCTAAAGACAAGCTAGAGATTTAAAGCTAGTTTTATTCCAGTTTTCAAGGAGAAATCTACGGGATAAAACTAAAGCATGTTTTAAAGCAAGAATGACAAGATTTTTGGATCACGTCAAGAACAAGAAAGACAAGGACTTAGAAATAGTGAAACATGTCTATAAAAGAGACAAGCTATTCATTATGAAAAAGGGATGTTGAAGAGAATTCTGGTGAAGATATAAGAAGTCTTCATACATACCTGATCAAACAAGCTGAAGAACAAAGCTAAAGTTTTCTAGAGACACCGAGAAACATAGAAGCAACAACATTCACCGAGCAGAAAGAAGTGGAGAAAAGGAACATAGGAGAAAAGGAACATAAGAGAAACATTGATCAGAAAGGTATTACGAGCTTACAATAGATTTGAACATTTACAAAGTTTAGTTGTATTTATGAACAAATCATATACTGTTTCAGTTTAACCTTTGGATCAGAAAGTCTCTTAATCGAGCAGGATTTAACCATCCTTTATATATTGAGATACAGCCCAAGGAGTATCAAAACGTTTTTCATGAAGATAGCATAGTGAATGCCATATATCAAGTGATAAACTGTTAGTTTTAAATCCTCTGACAAGGTCGCACTTAACAGTGTGTTTGTAACCTTTAATAGGGTTGGCTCTTCACCAAGCTCACTTCAGAAGAGTGAAAATTTTGGGTTAGCATTCCCAAGTGGTTTTTCCCCTAACAAGGTTTCCATTTTGAAAATCCATGTGTCAAATGTGTATATGGTTCACTACTTTGATATTTTTCTTTACACATTACTAAAACAGGATTGATCAGTAAACACTAAGATATTTACTGTATTTCGGTAAAGGCTAAGACTTTTGTTCGGTAAAGGCTAAGAAAAAGGATTAAAAGTAAACTCCGAGCAGTATTTATTTGATAAGATCATTTAAAGGCATACATCTTGTAGGACTGAAGATAACTAGAGGTTTATATTTCAGATATAAAGTTTTGGATTGAATTATTGGATTAATTATTGAGGCCACTGATTCACTCCCACTCTCAGTTATTTTAACAATTGGTATCAGAGCTTTGTGTGCTTAGAAGGAAGGTTTCAAGACCTAAGCTAAAGATCACAAGATGAGCAAAATGGATGTGCCTAAGTTGAACAAAGACAACTTTGCATCATGGAAAAGCAGTATAAGACTCCACCTATCAGGTATTGGAAATGATGTTACTCAATACTTGCATACTGAATATGTGTTGCCTACTAGACCTCATACACTTGATCAATTGAGAGAAAAGCATGAACACAATTCTATGATGATATAACTTTCTTCCTCACTCTCTGATGCTAAATTTGAAGATGTCAAAACATGGACCACTACAAAGAAAATGTGGGACAAATTGAAGCTAGTACATGGAGGAGATGCAAATGTGCTAAGAGGTAAGGTAGAAAGCCTAAGAGGAAGGTTTGATGACCTAATAATGAAAGAAGGAGAAAAAATCACTCAGTATAGCCGCAGAATCAAAAAGGTAGTCAATGCTATCCGAGGAGTAGGAGGTGTACTTGAAGAAGAAACTGTGGTAAGTAAAATCCTAAGAACCTTACTGCCTGTGTATGCTATTAAAGTATCTGCTATACAAGAAATGAGAGCAGTAGAAAATAACAATGCCACTCTAGATAGTTTGATTGGTAGACTTATTTCATTTGATATGAATAACTTTGATAATAGTGTCTTACCAACTATTGAGTCTGCATTCAAATCTTCTTTGAAAATAAGTAAATCAAGTCATAAACACACTATGAGAAATGATAGTGATGACCAAGAACTTGATGAGATTGAAGCACTAATGGCTAGAAGATTGCAGAGAGGCAAAGGTAGATACAAAGGTAAATTACCACTTATATGTTTTAATTGTAAAGAGATTGGACACTTTGCTGTTAGATGTTCTAACAAAAGAAAATATGACAAAAGTAATGATAGATCATATGAAAAGAAGTTTGATAGAGGTGATGACCGAGATTACCGTAGCAACCAAAAATCTGATAGAAGAGACAACCGAGTCTACAAGTACAAAGGAAAGAAAGCTTGTTACCTGGCTAAGAACAAAGCTGGAAATACTGACACCAAATCTGATTAAGATATTGAGGTGGTATTTGTTGCTATGAAGGATGATTCAGACAAAGAGGAAAGGTATGTGGGACTACACTCATATCTAAGGTTAGTAAGAATGATGTCTGGATTATTGATATTGGCTGTACTCACCACATGACTGGAGATAAAGAAAAGTTTGAAACTTTTGAGTATTATAATGGTGGATTAGTAAGAATGGGTAATGACTCACTTTGTCTGGTTGAAGGTAAAGGAACCATAATGTTAAACAATCTGTTCAGACGTAAAAATGCATACTGGGTAAAAGGACTTAATTATAATCTATTGAGTGTTTCACAGCTGGATAACACATGACACTGAGTTGCATTTGAGAAAAAAAAGGCAAATATCTTTAATGAACCAGGAAGGTTGATTGGAATTGGTGAACAGACAAAAGGTAACCTATTCTATCTTGATGATATTAGCACCACTTGTTTAATGGATAGAAATGAAGATCTATGGTTGTGGCATAAAAGGTTATGTCATGTGAATTTTGACAACATGATTAGGATAAGCATTAAAAGGAAAGTAAGAGGCTTACCGAGCACGTCAAAACCCGACCATGTCATGTGTAAGAATTGTCAAAAAGGTAAAATGATAGTCTAGTTTCAAGAGAAAAACCTACAAATCTAATGCTATTCTAGAATTAGTCCATACTGACCTATGTGGACCCATGATAACAAAGAGCTACTATGGAGATATATACTTCATTCTATTTGTAGATGATTATTCTAGAATGATGACTGTTATGTTCTTAAAAGAGAAATCAAAAGCATTTAAGATGTTTAAATGGTATAAAGCTATAGTGAAAAAATAAAGTGGAAAGGAACTAAAATGTCTAAGATCAGATAGAGGAGGAGAATTTATTTCTGATGCATTCACTAAATTTTGTAATGAGCATGGAATTCAAAGATAGGTTTCTGCACCGAGAACACCACAACAAAATGTGATTGCTGAAAGAAGGAACAAATCCATTGTTGATTCTACCAGAACACTGATGATTGAGAAAGGCATCACACAAATATTCTGGAGAGAAGTTGTTAGTATTGCTGTCTACACATTGAACATAGCTCAATTGAATAAAGACACCAATAAGATGCCTTATGAGCTATGGTATGGATACACATCCAATGTAAGGTACTTCATAATTTTTGGTAGTCAATGTTATATTTTGAAAGATGATAGAAATGGAAAGCTTGACTCCAAAGGTTAAGAAGGAATATTTCTAGGTTATTCTACCAAGAGCAAGGCTTATAAATGTCTTAACAAATCCTCTAACACAATCATTGAAAGTGCAAATGTCAAAGTAGATGAATTTGCTAAGAAAAATGATGAGGAAATAAGAAAGGAACCGAAAGACTACAACATGTTTGCCTACAGTGAAGAACCTAACACTCTGCTTGAGCAATAGTGTATCACTCCCGAGCGACCAAACAATGCAACCGAGCATCAGGCTACAAACACCCAAAATCATGAAATTTCTCACAATGATATACCGAGCGATGGAGATCAGAATGAAGGTTAAGATGATGATCAGATTGATGAACAAAGAGATGAACCGATACTTTCCAAGTATGTCAGAAGACACCATCCAAAAAACCAGATCATAGGAGACAAAAAGGTTGGAATGAGAACAAGAAGTAAGTCACTAAACACTAGATGTTTAATTTGTGATTTTGAGCCTAAATCTTTCAATACTGCACTTGAAAATGAAGAATGGGCTAGTGCTATGAATGAGGAAATTGAGAAGATTGAGAAGAACAAGACATGGACACTAGTACCTAGACTAGATGACAAAAATGTCATCGATACCAAATGGATATTTAGAAATAATCGGAATGAGAATGGAGAAGTCACAAGGAACAAATCAAGATTAGTATGCAAAGGGTATGTACAAGAAAAAGGTATTGACTATGGAGAAACCTTTGCACCCATTGCTAGAATAGGAGTCAGAATTCTACTTGCTTATGTTGCATTCAAATGATTCAAGGTATACCAAATGGATGTAAAGTCTGCATTCCTGAATGGAATATTAGAAGAAGAGGTATACATTGAACAACCATAAGGGTTTGTTGATCCTAACAATAGAAACATGGTTTTTAGACTACACAAAGCCTTGTATGGATTAAAACAATCACCAAGAGCATGGTATGAAAGACTTCACTCCTATCTCATAAGTATTGGATTTGTAAGAACACGTGAAAACAATAATTTGTATTTAAAAGAAGATACTGATGATACAATTTTGATTGCTGAAATATTTGTTGATGATATCATATTTGGAGGTAATGATATGTTATGCAAATCATTTGCTAATGAAATGAGCAAAGAGTTTGAAATGTCAATGTTTGGGGAGATCAAATTATTTCTTAGTCTACAGATTCTTCAACAGGGTGCAGACATATACATCACACAATCTAAATACATGAAGGAAGTTCTCAAGATATTCAAGATGAAAGATTCCAAACCAGTTGGAACACCTATGGCATCCCGATGCAAACTGACAAAGGAAGACATGTCAATCGAGGTAAATTAGACCTTATATAAATCTATGATTAACAAACTCATGTATGTTGTTCATACTAGACCAGATATAACACATGCAGTTGGAATAGTTGCCAGATTATATGCTAATCCCAAGGAATTTCACATGACTGTTGTCAAAAGAATTTTGAGATATCTAAAGAATACTGAGGACTATGGCTTATGTTATAAAAGAGAAGGCAAATTTGAGCTTCAAGTCTATATAGATGCTGATTGGACTGGAAAATTAGATGACATAAAGAGCACAACTGGAGGAGCATTATTCATGGGTGACATACTTGTCACATGGATCAGTAATAAGCAATGATGCATCTCATAATCTACTACAGAAGAGAATATGTGACTTCTGCTGCAAATTTCTCAAACATTGCATGGATCAAACAATTACTGAAAGGTATGAATATGAAAATTATTGAACCAGTGATTATCTATTGTGATAATACAAGTGCAATAAATATCTCAAAGAACCCAGTCATGCATGCTAAAATAAAGCATATTGCTATCAAGTATCATTACTTAAGAGAACAAGTGCAAGAGAAAGAGGTGATACTGGAATATGTTCAATCCAAGGAACAATTAGCTGACATATTCACAAAGCCATTTCCCAAAGATACATTTGAGTACCTGAGAAATAGACTAGGGGTTTGACCCTTGTCTATTGGTCACTAAGTTGACTAGGAGGCCACATCAGCCTACACATAATCAAAAGATCATTCATGTTGATGCAAGAAAAGAGATGGACTGAAAAGATATATCAGTACACAATAAGGTACTTATCTGCACTGAACACCAGAGAAGAATGTTGGCTACTACAAAGCTAAATTGCCGATGGACAGAAAATTCAAGGAATATATTAAAAAAAGAGAGATTTAGTTTGACATTGCTATCAAAGGGAGAGAAGTATCCAACAAGAGAGATGAATTAAGGAAGAGATTATATCCATATAAAATATTTATGAGAATTATTCAAAAGAAGAGATGTACTTAATGAATATGGAGAGGAACATATTGTTGTCAAAGAGAAAAGAAACATCCATCTAAGGGAGAGAAGATTCTACAACAAAAGGAGATACAAAATCATAAGTTGCTACTCCTATTCAGTGAAGGGAATGAAGATTGAAGAAAGTACTCTGCAAGAATCAAATCTAAGCTAGAAGAGATTACCGAGAGTCAGACATTTGTATTGGTTATAAAAAATTAGTTTGGTAGAGATTGATGAAATACAACTGATATATTTCATATTGTATTAGTATTATGTAGTATGCTTCCATTAATGCCAAAGGGAGAGATTGATGAACTATAACTGATTGAATGTTTGAAGATGTTAAGTTGATGATCATCGAGCTGCAGAAAGTTAATGCAAGACATTAAATAATTTAATGTATTGTCTTGTCATTGATGTCAACTTGATATACTCTGATTGGTCATATTCATATTGTAAAAGACTACAAAGAACCAAAGAGATAAAGGTTATGTTATCAGTAATGCATAAAATTTCAGTATACACCAAGTGACAACAAACACCGATGGACAGTGCACACTGATGGATAGAGAACCCCGAGAAGAGTCACAGTGATACCCGAGCAAAACCAAAGTGATACCCAAGCAGAACTAAAGGTCACAGTGTTTCTCAATGAATAGACAACCCTGACGGACAGAGATGCCCAAGGACAACTGAAGTCAAGATTGAGCAAACAAGGAGTTAAACACCGATCGGAACTAAAGTTTAGGAAAAAAAAGAATTAGCTGGCAAGAGCTAAATATAGAGTTAATTGATTGATTACATTGCTTTCATCGACTAGTTAAAAGCTAAAGATAAGCTAGAGATTTAAAGCTAGTTTTATTCCAGTTTTCAAGGAGAAATCTATGAGATAAAACTAAAGCATGTTTTAAAGAAAGAATGATGAGATTTGTGGATCACATCAAGAACAAGAAAGACAAGGAATTAGAAATGGTGAAATCATGTCTATAAAAGAGACAAGTTATTCATTATGAAAAAAGGGATGCTGAAGAGAATGATGGTGAAGATAATAATTCTTCATATAGACCTGATCAAACAAGCTGAAGAACAGAGCTAAAGTTTTCTAGAGACACCGAGAAATAGAGAAGCAACAACATTCACCAAGCAGAAAGACGTGGAGCAAAGGAACAAAAGAGAAACATTGATAAAAAAAGGTATTATGAGCTTACAATAGATCTGAACATCTACAAAGTTTAGTTGTATTTATGAACAGTCATATACTGTTTCAGTTTAACCATTAGATCAGAAAGTCTCTTAACCGAGTAGGATTTAAACATGCTTTATATATTGAGATACATCCCAAGGAGTATCAAAAGGTTTTACATGAAGATAGCATAGTGAATGCCAGATATAAAGTGATAAACTGTTAGTTTTAAATCCTCTAACAAGGTCGCACTTAACAGTGTGTTTGTAACCTTTAACAAGGTTGGCTCTTCACCGAGCTCACTTTAGAAGAGTGAAAATTTTTGGTTACCGGTCCCAAGTGATTTTTCTCCTAACAGGGTTTCCACATTAAAAATCCATGTGCCAAATGTGTATATGGTTCATTGATTTGATGCTTTTCTTTACACATTACTAAAACATGATTGATCAGTAAACACTAAGTTATTTACTGTATTTTGGTAAAGGTTGACTGCTACTCGGTAAAGCTTAAGAAAAATGATTAACAATAAACTTCGAGCAGTAGTTATTTGATAAGATCATTTAAAGGCATACATCTTGTAGGACTAAAGATAACTAGAGGTTTATATTTGAGATATAAATTTTTGGATTGAATTATTGGATTAATTATTGAGGCCATTGATTCACCCTCCCTCTCAGTTATTCTAAAAACCTATAGGTGTTGTAACTAAAATTTAACATTATTTTGAAAATTTGAGGTGCTAACAATGGCTTTGTCTTGAGATGTACACCCCTTGTAGACATATCAAGAATCCAATTTTCTCTGGTGGAGAAAACTATGTGCCTATCCGTTGGGCTCCTCAACAACTCATCTCCTATTTAAAAATCAAGTCCAAACTTCTTTTGGTGGCCACAAGCCACCAAAAATAAAAAAACCAATGCTTGCCTCTATCATACATTTGATTCTCATCGTGTTGGAGCATGACTAATCTGAATTTATCACTGAAATATGCCTAGTAGAACATGCTGACAACTTTCTTCAATTCATTATACTTAGTACCAATATATTTTTCATCATTATGCTTATGAAAATCAAGCATTTACTAAAAATACTCATCATCATATAACAAGTAGATACTACGACCATCAACCATATCAGATCCATACTTCATGTAACATTTTATTTTATCATACCCAATGTCATCCAACAAACAACATCTATCTAGATGAATTGTAGGTGCATGTACATCATCATGACAATCAAATAACTTTCCATCCAAATATGTACCCTTATTTGGAAAATAACCTAATTCATTAGAACACTTGGCTCATTCATCCACCATTAAACACATGTTCATGTTCTTTATGCCAAGAGTAGAGTCCATATTTTCTAACTTATTTAATCTCTTTTTAATAATTCCAGAACCATAATGTACTTCTACATGAGAATCTTCAGCATGAGCATAATCCTTTTTTTTATGAGGCTCAAAAGTATTGGCACAATTTTATATCATAGCATTAGAAGAATTTTTAGAATATATACGATGCATGTTTGAAACTTCTATCACATCAATTACTTCTAAAGTAGCCCAATTTGAAACATCTTCCAATTCTTTTGATGTTGATGATATAACCAACTCTTCTTATACACATGATTCTGCCTCATCCTTATGTGAATTATCCTCATAATATGACGTGACATCCAGATCCTTTGAAAACACTTCCTCTTTCTCATACAATGGATTTGAGAACTCATAAAATTTCCTTTAAACACACCTTGGCAAGAGAACACGTAATCTTATTCTATCATTCCATCGTAAAATAAATTTGAAATGTCCAGTTTTAATAGTTTTTGGGTGTGCCCCTACTATTCTAAGGGCCCTACTATTATAAAGGGTGGCATGAAAGAAAGTGGTTGTCTAGATGAGGGGGCGAGCTATTTCCATTGGTTGTCCGAATGAAGCTTGGAATAACAGGATTCAACTTGTCACGGGAATAAGAACGAAAAGAAGGGGAATGGAGCCAGTTAGAGGGATTTCTCCGTTAATGACCATATTTACTACTGGATACAGATACCAATGGATGGATTCACTAATAGGATATAACCCCCATTTTTGCGGATACCACTAATAGGAGAAAGGGGATATTACCATTGGATCTCCCCATTCAAGTTGTTGGGAGAGCAGGAAGGTGCATAATATAACCCCCCACCCTGTAGGGTGGGAGGTTGGCACTATAATCCCCACCCAAACCGCCCTTAAAATAGTAGGCAATCCTATATCCTCCATGTGTGGGGTTGGAACTATAGTTTCCCTCCCACCCATGGGCCCACCAACTATCCATAGAATAGTAGGGGCCGCATGCACACCTGACAATATAAAAACCCACCCAACTAACTCCCACTTTATTAATTAGCCCGCTAGAAGAAGGAATACTTTGTAGTGCCAGCCTTATAATAGTAGGAGCCTTTGTGAATAGTAGGTAGGGGTGAGAGGGAATATATAGTTCCAAAAGATAAATGGTGGGTGTTTTGGAATTATAAGAAAAACCTACACATATACTCTACATGGACAAGGGAACTTTGAGGAAATCAGGTTGGGTATACCTTATCCGGGTGGGTGGGAATCATAGGGTAGGATGGAGTCCGATATACCCACGAATACAATAGGCTAAAATGCAGTTACGCCCTAATAACCTGTTAACACTAGAAACCACAAGTTTTAGGATGCACGCATCTGCTACGTCCATACTCCATATGCCTTTCAAGAAGACAAGAATCAGAGGACAACCGATGACGGCTGATAATCGAAGGAAATTATTTCCTCTATTCAATACCCTGAGGGTGTATTGTGATAAGGGAGTGGAAGCCCGAGGATCCTCTCTTCCCATCCATCGCAGCCTAGGGAGTGGAAACCCAAGGATGGAGTCAACGATGGTCAATGTTGATGACTATGCAATTGAGTAGATGGTCACTTAGCGACTATTACAAATAGGTTTTTAAAGTTTGTGTCATTTATTTTGAAGTTTTTCTCTTTCTTTACTATAAAATAATATGAATATTTGAAGTCATCTATGCTTGCCATTATTAACATATAGTAAGACATGATAATTTCAATAGAAATGAAAACTCGATGTTGCCAAATAGACATCTTTTATGAAAAAAAAAGGTTTTGTTTTGATTTTTAATTTTATAGTGTTGTAGATGACATGTTAAAGAAGCAAGAAAAGAATAATTTGGAGAAAAATGACAATAAATTCAAAGGAGTGATTTGATTACAAGATCTTGAAACAAAGAAATGAGATAATATCTTAATAGATTTTTAAAATCTAAAAAATACTATACTGTATATATAAGAGAGATTTAAAGAACGTGGAAGTGGTCTTATTCAAAAAATATATATTCTTTAATTCGATTGTATGGGAGGTGATTTTGATTTTGGAGCTTATGGAATTTATGAATCTTATAGAGGGCTCTAATTAAGTATTTTAATCATTGCTCACTATTTAATATGCATTATGAAATTGTTATTTTTATATTGCACGTACTAAAGTCACACCTTAATTACACGCTCAATTACACGCTCATAGTGTTTCAAGTACACATAAATATGCTCTAGATTAAAATCTATACATGCATCATTTTGCACCATTATTTATCTCATGGTCTATTATCCCCAAACCAAGAATTGAATTAATTTGTAAATTTGAAAAAATATTTTAAAATTTGATATCTCTTGGTGTATTTAACATAGATTTCTAAAAATATAGGCATGCTAGTATAATACCATATCAATGATAATACATAGCCATGATAATAAATATATAAAATTAAAATAATAATTTAATATAATACAAAATGATAAAATTTAATAACAATGCAATAATAAATATATATTGTTTATCCTTATTAAATCTTAACCTTAAACATAAGTGAATATTAAACCCTATTAAATACTACTCCTCATTGTTCAATTGTCATTTATGGCTAGGTTTGGTTATGGTTATGGGATAAAGCATCAGATTAAACTTGTAGTTAGGGTTAAATAAGGATCCATTTTAAATAAGGGTACAATTAGTCATAAATATAAATAAATATAATTGCACAATAAGAATTCAAGTGATATAAATTATACAAATATAATTATAATTTTGTTATTATTATTTTTTGACGGTAAAGACTAGATAAACCCATGTAATTGTATTGATTTGCATAATCTTTTTAGCATCATATATATTTATCCACATTTTTCATTCACCATGTACTACTACCCATTTTCTATTCACCATTCACCCTATACTACTACCATTATAAAATAAATAAATAAATAAATAAAATATCTACAATTATTTTTCAACCCTACCCCATAGAAACAAAATTACAGGCTCTACAAACAAACAATATGTTTGTTGCCCTTCACTAGTAGAACATGGAAAATAAAAACATCTTACTTATGAACTGAATTTTCTAAATTTCAGCAAAATTTCTAGCTCTGTCACCCTTATTGTCCTTGTGAATAGTCTTCCTTGGAAAACTTGATTTTCTTTGCTACTCCCTCCACTCTAGCACTGCTCCCCCCTCTCTCCCTTTGTATTCCTCTCCTGCAGGTACTCCTTCAAATGCTCTCACCAAACTTGTGCTTCAGTCTTTCCTCATTTTTTATTGTTGTCTGCTTTCCATATCAGAGAAGGGTGCAATGGAGGTGTAAATTTTGGTACATGCGCCCAATCTCCTCCCCATGCATAGAAACAGAAACTTTCACCCCATGTAGCAATGGCTATGAAAGCTTTGAGCCACTTCCCCTTCACACATTCTTCCATGCGAACACGATGTCCACACTTG
>MU228035.1:123731-153716 GCA_018584345.1 Thuja plicata
CACAGCCAACCACACAAATGAGTCTACTTTCGGTGAGCAATATTTAGTCCAACAGATCTAAATTGGCCATCTTTCTTCCCTACATATTCTAGTATTTTATATCCTAATTTGACTAAATACTTGCCTTGTTTTGACCCACACAAGGCAATTTAATCATTTTCCTCCATCGAAGGATTTTCCTATTCTCTAGAACTAAAATTAAGCTTTGTTTCTCTATGTTGAGATTTAGATCTTACAAAGGTTTCCATTATCATTCTCATAAACCATTTTCTTCTACTCTAGTAATATAATCCGATACTTTGGTTCCCCATCTTGCTTAAGTAATTTATTTTATATCTCCTAGATGTGTTTCCTCCTTAAAGCATCTATTCTCATCCCAAGAATCCTCCCAAAAATTTGCTTACTCTCCATTTCCAATATGCCATGTGATATGATCAATTATGATAGGTTTGCAAGCTAACATAAAATTCCATATTACCGATCCTTTTGGTAGATTTTTGATGGTTAGTATATGCTCCCTATCATGGTTGTCCAAGTAATTTTGTAGAGGATCCTAGCCTATTTTTTTTTATCGAGATTACAGTAAATGTCCCATATTAGTTTTGCATCATTTATTAAATTCCAATTTCTCAATCCAACACCACTCGCTATCTTCAACTTGCAAATTGTGTCTCGGATGAACCATAACTGATTGAATGTTTGAAGATGTTAAGTTGATGATCATCGAGCTGCAGAAAGTTAATGCAAGACATTAAATTAGTTAATGTATTGTATTGTCATTGATGTCAACTTGATATAATCTGATTGGTTATATACATAGTGTCAAAGACTTCAAAGAACTAGAGAGATAAAGGTTATGCTATCAGTAATGCGTAAAAGTTTAGTATACACTAAGTGACAACAAACCCCGACGAGCATTGCACCCTGATGGATAGAGAACCCCGAGAGAAGAGTCACAGTGATACCCGAGCAAGCATTACCGAGAGCAGAACCACAATGTTACCCAACGAACAGAGAACCCCGACAGACAGACAACTCCGACGGACAGGGATGCCAGAGGACAACTGAAGTCAAGACCGAGCTAACAAGGAGTTAAACACCGAAAAGAACTGAAGTTTAGAAATGACAAAAGACTTAGCTAGCAAGAGCTAAATATGGAGTTAACTGGTTGATCAAATTGTTTTCATCGACAAGTGAAAGCCAGAGATAAGCTAGAGTTTTAAAGTTGTTTTATTCCAGTTGTCAAAGAGAAATCTACAGGATTAAATTAAAGCAAGCTTTAAAGCAAGAATGGTGAGATTTCTGGATCACGTCAAGAACAAGAAAGACAAAGACCTAGAAAAATGGTGAAATCATGTCTAAAAGAAAAAAGCTAATTCATTATGAATTAGGTGGGTAAATAGAAGAGGATGATGAAGAGATTACTGGTGAAGAAATACTTCATACAATCCTGATCAAACAAGCTAAAGAATAGAGCTACTATGGACACCGAGAAACAGAGAAGCACAACATCACCAAGAAGAAAGAAGTGGAGAAAAGGGACAAAAAAGAGACATTGATAAAAAAGGTATTATGAGCTTACAATAGATCTAAACATCTACAAGTCTAAGTTGTATTTGTGAATAGATCATATACTGTTTCACTTTAACCATTGGATCAGAAAGTCTCTTAACCGAGCAGGATTTAACAATCCTAAGATATATTGAGATACATCCCAAGGAGTATCAAAAGGTTTATCATGAAGATAGCATAGTGAATGCCAAATATCAAGTGATAAACTATTAGTGATAAATCCTCTAACACGGTCATACTTAATAGTGTGTTTGTAACCTTTAATAGGGTTGGCTCTTCACCGAGCTCACTTCAGAAGAGTGAAAATTTTGGGTTACTGGTCCCAAGTGGTTTTTCCCTTAACAGGGTTTCCATGTTAAATATCCATGTGTCAAATGTGTTTATGATTAATCTCTTTGATGTTTTTTCTTTACACATTACTGAAACATGATTGATCGGTAAACACCAATTTATTTACTGTATTTCGGTAAGTGCTAGACTGCTATTCGGTAAAGCTTAAGAATAGGTTTAACAGTGAACTCCGAGCAGTAGTTAATTGATAAGATAATTTAAGGGCATACATCTTGTAGGACTAAAGATAACTAGAGGCTTATAATTGTGGTACTAAATTTTTGGGCTGATTTATTAGTTTATTTTTTAGGCCACTAACTCACCCCCCCCTCTCAGTTATTCTAACAATTGGTATCAGAGCTTGTGTGCTTAGAAAATAAGGTTTCAAGACCTAAGCTAAAGATCACAAGGTGAGCAAACAAGATGTGCCTAAGTTTAACAAAGACAACTTTGCATCATGGAAAAATAGGATAAGACTCCACCTATCAGGTATTGGAAACATGATGTTACTCAATACTTGGATACTGAATATGTGTTTCCTACATGACCTCACACACTTGATCAATTGAGAGAAAAACATGACCACAATTCTATGATGATAGAACTTGCTTCCTCACTCTTCGATGCTAAATTTGAAGATGTCAAAACATGCACCTCTGCAAAGAAAATGTGGGATAAATTGAAGCTAGTACATGGAGGAAATGCAAATGTGTTAAGAGCTAAGGCAAAAAGCCTAAGAGGTAACTTTGATGACCTAAGAATGAAGAAGGAGAAAATATCACTCAGTATAGCTGCAGAATCAAAGAGGTATTCAATGCTATCTGAGGAGTTGGAGGTGTACTTGAAGAAGAAACAGTGGTAAGTAAAATCCTAAGAACCTTACTGCCTGTTTATGCTATTAGAGTATCTGCTATACAAGAAATGAGAGCAGTAGCAAACAAATATGTCACTCTAGATAGTTTGGTTGGTAGACTTATTTCATTTGAGATGAATAAATTTGACAACAGTGTCTTACCATCTATTGAGTCTGCATTCAAATCTTCTTTGAAAATAAGTAAGTCAAGTCATAAGCACACTATGAGAAATGATAGTGAAAGTGATAGTGATGACCAAGAACTTGATGAGATTTAAGCACTAAAGGCTAGAAGATTGCAGAGAGGAAAAGGTAGATACAAAGGTAAATTACCATTGGTATGTTTTAAAAAGAGATTGAACACTTTGCTGCTAGATGTACTAACAAAAGAAAAGAAGACAAAAACAATGACAGATCATATGAAAATAAGTTTGATAGAGGTGATAACAGAGATTACCGAAGCAACTGACAATCTGATAGAAGAGATACCCGAGACTACAAGGAAAAAAGGGAAGAAAGCTTGTTACTTGGCTGAAAAAAGAGCTGAAGATACTGACACCGAATTTGATGAATATATTGAGATGGTATTTGTTGCCATGAAGGATGATTTAGATGAAGAGGAAAGGTATGTTGAGAATACACTCATATCTAAGGTTAGTAAGAATGATGTCTGGATTATAGATAGAATGCATATTGAAATGTGACTTATACTTAAATGTTAAATTTCATGTATATATTCATGTTAAGAGATTGATTGTGACTTGATAATGAAAAAATGCATTTTTTGCATTTGTGTAACATATTTGGTGCATGCCAAATAGTTTGCATTGGGAAATTGCAAGCCTTTGGCTTGGATTTGCCTTGGCATCCAACCCAAATGCTTGACGACCATTTCAAGCTCAAGACGTATTTTTCTAAAAACATTAAAAATTTTCTCACATTTTTGGTCATGTTCTCCATCATCTTTGCACATGTTTCAATACAAAAAAAAACACCACAATTTTGTTAAGCTCTTTGTTAATCTCCATGGTTTTCAAAACACATTAATAGTTAAAAATGTATATTCGGAGCACTACAACTCTTGTTCTTGTTGCATCTTCAATATTTTAGCATAACTACCTTGATTTTCTGATTTTAAAAAAAGTGGCATCTTAAGACCCATTTTTGATCCCCCATCTTGGTGCAATTACCCTATAATGTGTTTCATAAGCATGATTTGAGGAGAATGTGAAGCCAAAAGTAGAGTGCTATGTTTTGGGATTTTATGGTGACATATGATGGGTTTGAGGAACTTACTATTTTACAGTAGATTTGATTCCCTATGACTTTGGCATTATATTTTTCAGCACATTTGAGAATATCAATATACTTTGAAATGCATGCTCATGTTAGATTCACACACAAAGTATAATGACCTGAGAAAAAAGTAATGGCATTAAAATAAGCATATGTTTGTCATTTACATTTATATGTCTGCCCCACTTGATGGGAATAATTTTTAAATCTTTAATCCAACAACTATGATTAACAAGTGGGACACTCTTACAATTTCAATGTTTAGCTCATGATCCATACCTATCCTATTTTATTTTATCACTGTTTCACTTACATTTCTTTCCTACATACCAATTTTTCATCCACGTTAGCACCATTTATTCTATACATTGAGCTCACCACCTTATCCGTACAAATCATTGATGTGTGGTTTAAGATTGATCTAGGTCAAACATGAGGAACATATGAATGATCTCTGAATCCATAAGAAACGTGTGAATGGTATCTAAATCTAAACATATCAAATTCAAATTCAAACTCTACCTCTTTACTCTAACCATTACTTGAGTTGACCTAGCACAAGTTTATGCAACATGTTGCTATGTTATGGTATTTAAAGACGTTGATTATGCATTTCATCATGATGGGATTGGATATACTAGAGAATTTACTTGAAGAATAAATAACAAAAAGGAATCAAATTTCTATTATCATCACATATGCCATTATGTGTTTGTAAATGTTGTCTTCAACATAGCTCATCATCATTAATTTGGTCCATATACCATTACATATTTGTAAATGTTGTCTTCAATAGAAATCATCATCATTAATTTGGTCCACCAAGGATTCTGCCCTAAGATAATATGTTTGCCTATAAAATAGATAAACTCGTAAGTGATGTCTCTAGACATCACTTGGATACATTGAAACATATAGAAAGAAAATGGGATTACATTATAGTTGTATATCAAGTGCCAATTCATTCTCAAGTGGAACATACCACTTTCTGATATTAGAAATTAACTTTTTAGTAGTTAGGATCAACCTCATAAGACTTGGAATCGAGACAAAAAAGCATATATGGAGAAATGTGTACAGTAGGCTTGAAATAGAATATATGGAGACAAAAAAGCAAGAGAAGAGGTTCCTTAGTGGCCATTGGCCACATTAAGATTTGGTTCTATATTCCTCTACCCACAATATCATCTTCCACAATCTAAAGCCCAATAACTTTTCTAGGGGCAGGGGCACGGGCATGACCAGCTTCCAGTGTATAGTCATCATTATTATCATGAAATGATCTAGTGACATCTTTACACTGCAAAATTGGAGGCTGTTGCAAGCTGCCATTACTCTGGGTGGATGTTTTCTGGTCTTTGAGTTTGCCCCACAGCACAGCATAGAGACCCACTACGATCACCACTCCTCCTAGCACACTGCACCACAAAAACACATGAGCAAATTTGCCATTTTGACATTCTTAAGCATTTTAATGTAAAAGGGAAGGGAAAGAAATGGACCTTCCTAAATAGATGTCCTCGGCGAGAATGATGGATCCCATGAACGCCACGACTATCATCATGAAAGGACTGAATGCCGTGGCAAACACTGGCCCTTTCAACTTCATGCACAGTCCTTGCACGTAGATTGCAATCCCCGACGTCACCACTCCCTGTCAAAAAAAATTCAAAAGTTAGGAGCTCTTCAGTATCAATCTAGTTTAAACAATATGTTCTAATTTCCCATTTGTTTGGGGATGCAGTTAAGCTTCAGACAGGATGTACTAATGATCAAATTTGAAAAATCTAAAAATACCACGGATTTTTACGAAATTTTTAGTATCTGTTCTGTATGATCTATATATTTTGTGCTGGAAAACCACAAAAAAGTTGCCACGAATTTAGAAAAAAGAAAAGTTTGACATTTTTTTGTCTTTAGTGAATTCTGTCTGGAACTTAGCCAAGGCTTTTATTTAAGTGGTTCATTTGAAAATTATATTAGTATAAAATGATTTCTATTATACAATTTAAGATGAGTCATCTAAACAAATCATAGATTACATTTATGAATAAAAAATAAGGTGTAAACATACAGCATAGACTGCAGCGAGAAGATCGATGTTCCATCCAATTGTCCACACAGAAGGTGATCTTTCAACGGCAAAAGTGAGTGCTGCCGACTGCAATGTTCCCATAAAACAGATCAAGGTGGTGAGGGATAGTTGAGCTGAATACCTCTTGAGAACACTTGCCTGCACAGTGAAAACTCAACAATACAAAATAAATTTCTATAGGAAAGTTGGTAGTAGCATACATCTATGTTCGTTTGACTTAACCGATATATTTTAAGTTTTCTCTTATTTAAATGATTTCATATTAAATCACATTAATAAATGGATCCTACTAATAATTACTTGTAGTACGAAGAAGCCAGCCCAGGCAAGGCTTGCAGCAATTAAGAGAAGAGAACCAATTGTCCAGTCCTTATCACTAATAACGTGAGAACTGTGATACGGGTGATGACCGTGACTGTGCCGGGGAGACCACAGCATATGAACAATGGGGCCTTTGTATAATGTCATCAGCATTGCTCCCCCCACGCTTACTATTGTTCCCACCATTTTTGCTTGCCCTCTTATTGTCTTAATGTGCAATTTTTCCATTCTATCAAAGAAAAATCATCATATTTTAGCAAGGTAATTGTAACTCATTATGTTTCAACTTAAAACTACTCATTCTAAGCTCTAAATAATGATTCATATGAAATTTTAATCTTCTTTAATAAACTATCTATTATCAGTGTGATTTCAAATAAACCAACTAAAAAAATATTAAATAAGACTTAAAATATACCATTTTAATTCGACCCATCATTATTAATTCCTCTAAAGAGTACATGTATAACATGTTTTACCTAAACAAAGCAGCCAATATGAAAGTCATGGCAGGGACAGTGTTACTCATTGCACATGAAAAAGTAGGTGTGGTCAATTTCAGTCCAGCATAATAGAAATTCTGATCAATAACAGGCCTGTTCATATTTACATGTGCAAACAATCATAAACATAGAAATCTTGTACAAACTAAATACATTATGAATGAGAACATGAGCTTAGACAGCCCATGAGAACACGAGACATACCCCAACAAACCAAGGGCGAAAATTTGGCAAAAAAAAGAGAATGTGATAATGGGTCGACCCTTCCTGCAATGTAATAGATATAAAGTAAATGAATTTCTTATGATGATGGATAATAGAATATGATCTGAAATGTTGCTGCATAAAACTCTCATATAATCAAAACTATAAACAACATTAAATGGTAAAACATTGAAAACATTGAGTAGATTTCTTATTTCCCTATAATTGTGCAGTCATAGAACAATGGTGAAGAACATACCTTTCAAGGAAAAAAGCAAAAGGAGCAATGACAAGAGTAGCAACAACATGTCTGTAGACCACCAAAACATAGTGACTCATTCCACCATTGAGAGAAACTTTAGTTATGATATTCATACCAGCATACCCAAATTGGAGGGATATCATTGCAATGTAAGGTTTGGACACCTCAAAAGCATGACACATTCTTCCCATTAGAGCCATTGGTGCTTTCCAATGCACTGCAAAAACTTTGGCATAAAGAAAATGTTGCAGTGTCTGTTGTATATAGGAGACTCAGCAAGAATATCTTGGCCAAGGCTCTGGAATAGGATTCTGTTCTCCTCATTGAACTTGACAACACACAACACTTGGCCAAGGCCATGTCAATCCAAGAATAATGCTTTTCGTTTTAGCTTGCACTCTTTTCCTGCTGATGAAGACAACACTGGAAACATCAATAGAGAGTGGTGGTGCATAGAGAAGTGAAAGAGTGATTCAAGAGCTCTTAAATCACTCAATATTATTTCAAAAAGAAGATATTGCACTATTGATTTTGTTCCTCGGAATTTTGTTATCTCCACATAGGCTGGGCAATCTAAGTTCATCTTTATTTATTTTATAAACATTTGATGTTGATTTTTCAGGCTCGTAGAAATGCTAACATTGGAGGAATAAACGCCCTCCTTTATACCCCTTGGGCAATAAGATGCTTTTGGTTTCTTAAATTGAAGTGACAGAGATAGATAGATTAATTTTAATTATAAAAGTGACAATTGAATAATAAATGTGATTGATAATGATATATAGTTTTATACATGATATAGGAATAATCTTTTTTATAAGAATAAAATAAAGGTCATGTTCTTTCAGATTGACTTTTTAGATAGGATTAAATGTATGATTATGAAAATAATTTCATTAAAATAATCTTTTATGGAAGTATTTTAGAATGTCTATGTAGATTCTAATTCTTTTTAATGTATCAATTGAAGTGTTTATAATATGATTCATTTGTTAATATAAATGTTAATCATAATTCATGTGGATTATAAATGGATGCTATAGATTCCTATAAATATAAGTACATAATATAATAAATCACATCAAACTTGTACCAAGCCACTTAATGGTGGGAAACAAATAAGCATGAATTGACCTAACTTTGATATCAACTCTAGAATCTTAGGAATTAGATTCTCAGCTATACCTTTAATTTTTTATTCATTGGTATTATCCATTCAAGGAAATAGTAAATTTGTCAATTTAGGAAATTAATGAATATATATAGAGGGTGCAATATATCGTAAGAATTGTGGGAGTATGTATAGGATCAGATAAGACACGGTTAGATTGTGGAAACATGTGTATATAGGGATATGCAAAGGATTAGTGATATTATAAGATTGTTTCATTTTTAGTGTGTATCTACATTAAGGCATTCTTTTAAAATGAATATAAAATTAAATGTTTGTGGAGGTTTCTCAAATTTATCATTATATTTTGTCCCACTTCAAGGTGCATATGAATTATAAAATGATTGTGTATCTCAAAATAAGGACTCACAAACATGCATCTAAAGTAAATATTCAAACATAAAAGAATATCAAGTTCACATAACAAAACAAGTTCACATAACAAAACAAGTGCACATAACCAAATGGAAAACACTAGATACTTGCGTGTGTGTTCAACCTTGTAATGGATATCTTCTTCCACATAAGTAGAAATAAAAATAATTGCAAGTTAAATTTTATCATCAACAATTGGGAGAAGAAGAGGAGGATGTAGGCTAAGAAAAATTCCCCCTAAATGATAAGTGGTACAACATCCATCATGTGCCATATTAGATATTGTTATACCATGTGTTAAAGGTCCATCTAGAGTTGATGATGAATTTATCTATAAGTATTTGGAATTTTCATCTTCGTATATAACTCATCATTGTTGTGTATCTAGACACTTACAATTGTACTTGCCTAAAAATACCTTAATTTCAACCTATCCTTTAAGCCATTAATTAAATAAATATTTATTATTTATTGATTTTAGTTATCCTATCCTAACCTTCATTAAATGAAAAATTCTTATTTATTTAATTATTTTACCCCTATCCTACTCCATTAATTAAATTGATATTTATTATTCATTATATTGATTCCACAATTCACGTTCATCCCTTTATCAATGTCCATTTAGTCCTAGCCCTTTAACTTGTTCACATGGATCAAAAAATCCTAAATCATCAACATGTCACAAGTGTCCCCTTCACATCTCTAACTAAGTATTATATACATTCATTGACCCTAGATACCTTCCCAAAAGTCAGATTAACCTTATATCTTATCCATCAATCACAAACTATGTTGAATGTAGATTCCTTCTACACTGCCGGCCATAAAACACCGCTCATGCTCACCCTACGGTCACAAGATCCCGCCGAGTGCATCCACAACACCAAGGTCCCCGACGTCGACTGCTACGTGTTAGCCCATTAGAGTTTCTAGCCATTCTATGGAGGATGCACCCTCAAAGTTTTTCTATCCTGCCACGTGTCCTCCCAGAAACCCACACTCTAACAAGGCTCGTCGATACATACTTAGGGAATATTATTTCCCGTGATGAATTCCATGACCAACAACATTCTAGACAACTGTTCCCTCCATGCCATTCAGATTGGCCTATGCAATCATGACATTTTTGATCAAGCCACCACGGTTTTTCTTTCGAGCCCAGTTGGAAGGCACACTATGATTAACCAGTCAGAAGAATACATTCACTCGTAATAAAAGGAATTGAGCGATCCATGCCAGATTTTTCAGCATGTCGATCGATTGTAACAAAATTATAATCATTCTGTGATCATGCTGACTGAGGCTTGTTCTATAAAACCCCAGACGCTTGCAAAAGAAAAGAGATTGGAAATTTTGGACTCTATTCAATAAGAAAGGAAATAAAGTGTATTATTTGTAGATTAAAATTTATGAGAACAAGACCCTATGGCCTATCGAACAAGGGCATATACTGTAACATTGATTTTCTATGGCATTCTCTCTTGCTGTGACATGTTTTCTCTTAATAAATCATGGGGATTGTTTATTAATCATTGTGTTATGTGTGTAGGTATAGCAAAGGTTACTAAGAGGGGGGGTGAATTGGTAATCACAAACTTAACCTTAAAACACAATCTCAAATCTTCTCTTAATAGATTTACCGATTACAACTTAATTAACCTATAACAGTGTTATCGGTTACCATAACATTAAACATCCATGCAACATAATGTAAACATCCAGATATAACATCAACACCAGTATTTATCTCATGGAAACTTGATTAGGGAAAAAACATGGTGTAAGATCAGTGCCCACAAATGTTGTACTCTTCTAAAATAAGTCTGGTGAAGAGCTTGCTCGATTAAGGGTTGCAAAAACATTGTTAAATGCTACCCAACTATGGGATTTACCTAGAGACCTATTAAAGTCTTGTACCCTATTAGGAGTAACCTGGTTAAAGGATTCTAGAAACTCTTTTGAGAATGACACCTTGTTAAAGGATTTATAATAGACCTCTTAGGTTCACCCGATAAGGGATTTTACTGTCACAATTGTTAGAGAGTAATGACCTATAAAATGATTTGTGGTTTTTACTAACTCTTCTATATCATATCCAATAAAGTTCTTTAACACAATAACATACCATTCCAATCCTCTATATCCTCTTCTCTGATCGCAACAATCCTTCTCTAATTAGTTCTTCTGTTCAACCGATATCTTGTCTTCTCTTCCATCAGGATACCAAAATTTTTCTTGTTTCTTCCTTAAGTAGATAATTGTTAATCATCAAAACCTAAACCTAGATCCAATGATCATAAATTAATCATCTTATTAAACCATTTTCCCATTCTTCCTCCTTGTCATCTGCATTTTGATTTCTCCTTTTAATCGATAGCTGTCAACTTCTGATAGCTAACCTCCTTATGTTGATAGTTAATACTTTTCTTATTTGACTATTTAACATCAATGTCAAACTCTATAACTGATCTAACCTTTATATTAACTTCACTTAACTTACTTATCAAGTATATCAATAATGGTGAAGAACATACCTTTCAAGGAAAAAAGCAAAATGAGCAATGACAAGAGTAGCAACAATGATCGGTTCTATTAAGGTATAAAAAATTAGGCAAGCACCATGACTCAGGGATTGGACAGCTGACCGAGAAGCTATCCTCCTTTATAGAAACTCATTTAATTTATCAACCCAGAGACATATTAACGGGTCAAAAAAGTATACGCACCAAGGATTCTTACTCAAACCACGTTATGGTTGTAGGAAATAAATTGTTTTTTAAAGGAAACTATTCTATAGCTGCAGGAAACAAATTGCTTTAAAAGGAAACTATTCTATAGCTGTAAACAATGTTGGAAAGGAAATGTAGAAGTGAAAGCGCTTGAAGGAACACTACAACTTGGAAACACAAAGACTTGAGAACACAATTATAATGCTTCAACAACTCTGCCTCTTTGGCCGTAGGAATTACTATACTATCCTGCAGCTTTGGCTACATGAATTGTATTAACACCATAATTATGATACCAAGATGCAGGAAACTTAAACTATATGAAAATGATCCCAACTATCTAACACAGATTTCTCACCAAGTGGGCCCCCTTGAGTGAGTATCCAAACTCAATTATACTAAACTATAGATTAACACTTCATTTGCTATTGATAAAAAATGAATTACAAGATTCAACTGTAAAGCAACAGAATGTAAACTATAACTGATAACGCCCTCCTTCTCACATAGGAGTGGGGATTTATTTAAAGAAGGAAAAAAATCTAACTGCTATCTAATCACGCCATGGAGATAGGCAGAGATTTTATTACAATCTGATTAAACATGAAAGGAAACTACAAAACTGGAGATAGAATAGATCCATGAAAGAGGAAAGAAATGCTTTTGACCAAATCTAACTTCCCACTCTTTCCTAGATTTCATCAAAGAATTTATTATGACACCTTGGTCTTTGCTCAACTGCTGCCACCTCGATCACCTAGGATCCACTTGTTGGTGTTGCGCTTGAGGTTTGTTCATGCGCCTACTATAAGACTGGGTTGAGCGTCCAACGCATGGGCATGTTTTACTTGGTCATGGAAATGGTTTCTAAATTGATATGCTGCACTCCAAATGTTAGGATTGAGACATTTATGATAACAAACACCAAGTTACGCATACATCATTCATGTTTAAACAACTAATTCATTTCAAAGAGACATAACCATAATTCCAAAATAAGTAATATAGCATTTTCATCCAAGTGTAGCGTATTTAAGTGTTTTTAACCACAAAATAGGTCTGGTGGAAACATGCCACATAATAGAAAATATAAGTAAAAAGTATTTGGAAAATTACGATGAAAGCAGGGAAAAGATCCTAGTAAAAGTTGTCCTAGGGCTTCTAAAGTATGGCATTAATATGCCGGCTTATCATTTTTGCCCCCTATGAAGATTAATGCTTGTCCTCAGGCATTGAAACATTTTTTATCTTCGCAAGTACTCGAAGATCTCCTTCCTGATTATCACCACTCATGGAGGTGCCTGCACACTAGTAATATCCATTGGTGCTCTCCATTTTAATCTTTTGACTCGTTTCCAACTTCTCATATATTTCATTATCAACATAGCTGTATAGTGGCCACATGAGAAGAAGAGGCTAAAAGGAAAGTGGAAGCCACCTCTCAGGTTGAGGTTGCCTTCCCAGGCTTATGTACCATTGGACTCTTTGCATTTTAGCTCTTAGGTTGATAAGGCTATGAGGTTCAGCCTTTTTAGTGCCAATGTTAATCCGTGTCACCTCTGTCTCAGTCCCTCTGCTGCTATGTTTCCATTTGATAAGGAGAGTCACTCAAATGTTGCAAATACTTCCTCTCTGTTACCCTGAATCCTCTTTCTATGGGTAGAGTCCTTCATTCCATACACTATCTCCATCTAATCACAGTATAACCTACGAAGACTACCACTTTCTGGTCATAAGGGGAGTGTAACAGTTTTTTCAATTCCCTTGTATTTCCTTAATTGTTCCCCATAGTTTATCTCATTACTGGACCAAGAAAGTAAAGTAGATAGGTGAATATCTCCAACAAATAACAAAGAATTCCAATTAGTATCAATGGGAACAACATAACTATGCAAGTAGAGTTCACATAACAAATTCTGAATACAATTTGGTGACTGGTCATATGCAGCCACAAATTCCTGTGGTGAGTCTATGCTTGTGTGCAGATCCCTAAGAATTTTCATTAATTTATACATGAGAAATTGTTCCTTTAGACACAAGGCATAGACCCTAGGAGGTGGTCTGCATTCTATTAATTGCGGAATTAGGTTTGTAACTAAATCTAACTTTCTCTGTAACAGTTGTACCTCTTGTTGTTTTCTTCCTATTTCCCTTTTTAACCTATCCCTTTCCAATTCCCACATTGACTTTTCATATTGCATTTGCATAAACTAGTCAATGGAGATGGAGTGAAGTGTTACCTGGTTCTTTCTTATTGGAGTGACCTGCTCGGTTGCTGTTGTGAGTATTTATGGCTCATCAATGGGTAATTCATTAGGGGTTGGAACTAGGGCATCATTCCCTTTATCATCTTCTTGTTGAGAAGGAGGCATATTTACTGCTTCTGTGTGTTCTATTTCCATGCATGTTGTTTACGTATTCACTACTTCTGTGTCCATTTCCTTGGCTACAGGATTTGTTTCCATAATATCTGAACACTCTGTACATGGGATCCCTACTTTTGGTTGTTCCTTTAAAGACTCCTCAATTGGATCTTTAGGAGACGAACCAATCATTGCAGGTGACTCCTTTTTGCCTGCTTGTTGTGTGCTCAAACAAACACTTCATCGTGGAGGAGTCTCCATAGATACAGCAGGGCACTTTTGTGATGTCCATTGTTTCTTTAGAGGTATGACTGTAGGAGAAACAGGGTTTTAAGATAAAATAGGAGTTTCTTCCCATGTATCTGCAACTATCTTCGCTTTTCCCTTCTCTTTCCTTTAGGCACTCTATTTTTCTTGTGGAGTTTGCAAATCTGTAGAACCCTCAGTTTTACTGCCCCCTAGCCTAGGTTTGGTTTACCGGAAGTCATTTGCTTTGTTTCAGCCCCCAAAGAAGAGGGAATATTATGCAAGGTTTCTAGAATAATGGTTTCATCCTCATTAGGTGTGACCTCATCAGGGGCATTTTCTTGTGTTTCTTGAAGTCCAGGTTGTGACCCTTCTCCTCGTAACTGTACATGGGATGTGGTGATAAACTCATCCCAATTCATAGGAGAGTTATCTCATAAAGACCTTTATACCTGGAGTTTTACCAACCCATGGTGAGTAGATACATTCAATTTCCCCTTCCTAACCTCTTCTGAACTCAAATTTAACAAAGAATACAGAAAATTGGGCACGTTTACAAGGTGGTCATGCCACAAATGACTCAACAGTTTGAAATGTGCAACATGCAAGTATGCAAATCATCCTTCGCAAGTAATGTACCTTATAACATGGATATCTAGTCGAGGGTAATCTTCTAGAAGATATGTTCTCTTCGTCCCCTTTCAACTAGACTCCAATGTAGCGTCTGTGGGCAAGGAAAACTCATCCCTGGCTACTCGTGCATCATGTTCATGTGGAAAAACTTCATGAGTAGCGGGAGTCCTAAAACTTTTGCAATATGTGCTTCTGAAGCCTCCACCCTTAACCCCTTTACATAGGCAACCCCATTGTTGTAAGTGCGCAATAATTCCAGAGTCATAGTCTATTCATAACCACATAGCTTGACGAAATAAGTAAGCCAAACCACACGGTTAAAGACTTGGATTCTTGTCTTATCCTGCAATAAGGATGACTGATCCCCTGGCTCATGGTGTATTGGTTTCCCACCCATGTTTTCTGAGAAACTTTGTAGCCCAAAAAGCTCAAATCACTACAACTTTCACAATTCTGCCAACGGATTTTTCAAAATTATGCCCTCTATATCCTAAATATTCCTTACCCTAGGTTTCGCCTTGTATTCCACCTAAGGATAGATAAAGCTAGTGAGTGCTTCGTTAGGTTTTTTGGGGACTATAGCAGAGGAGAATTTGAAAAACCAGAGCTGGGAATGTGAGTTGGGTGTTTGAAAATAAAAAACTTAGCATAGAATTTCATATACTTTTTGGTTGTCACATCAATTAAATTGAAATGACTGCGCAACATAGCTTAAGCGAGGGTCATTATGGTAAAACACAAGCTAATGAATTACCCCCCATGAAAATGGTGACAGGTGTCCACACATGTGTGGTTATAAAGTACAACAACACTCGGATGAAGTACTAAATTAAACAATGTAACATATAATAATGTCAAGTAAAATAAAAAATGTTGCAAACAATAAATAAAGGTGTACCTGGAGAATAATCATGCGTGAATGCCTAAATCTGGAAAGATCGAATAACGTGTGCTGAGTAAAAAGTAATGAGTGGCATAATAATGACGGGATGCGTGAGTGAATATGGTAAAAAAGTTGATGGGATATGATGTGATGGTTGTTATATTGTGGAAAAAGAGATTTTCATGGGAAACAAATTTTTTATTATGACTATTTTTGAATGAAGTCAAAGAGATGATCGGAGTGAAAATTCACTCCATTCAGCTGCAAGAAAGTCTTCGACTGGAGGAGGTCCATTGGCTATATGAAATTCTTTAGCTGCAGGAGGTCTATTGGCTGTAGGATGTTTGGACGTGGCAGGATGAAGATCAAATTGCCACAGGAACTCAGACTTAGTGGCCGGCTTATGGTACAGATGGAGTCTGTGACCATTGACTAGTAACTTGAAGCGCACAGGATCAGTTGTAGACAATTAGATTGCACCATTAGCAAAAACATTTTCAACCTCATAAGGACCAAGCCAACAAGTTGTAAGCTTACCTTGATTTTATTGAAACCAGGAGTCATATAGAAGTGCCCAGTCACCAATAACAAATCGTTTATTCTATATATGTGAGTCATGTCATTTCTTGCATTATAGTTGAACCAGCTCTGTGTTCTGTAAAGCTTCCTTTCTGATTTCATCCAGATAATTAAGCTGCAGTAGTCTTTCTTGTTGGGCTACAAGAAAATCCAAGTTGAGTTGTAATGCTATTCGTAGAGTTTTATGCTCAAATTATATGGGCATTACAATAGTCTTTCCATACACCAACTCAAAGGGTGTGAAACCTGTAGGTGTTTTCCATGTGGTGCAGTAAGCCCATAGAACTTCCTGTAATTTGCTACTCCACTTTGTCTTGTAACTGAAATGTCTTAGTTAGGATGGCCTCGATCTCCTTGTTGGTGATATCTGCCTGACCATTTGCCTATGGATGATATGGACTAGATTTCCTATGGTGAATGTTGTACTCCTCCATATGTGTAGTTATTAGATTAGAAGTAAACTGAGCTCCCTGATCTATGACTAGATCCTTTGGAACACCATACTTGGTAAATATTTCCTCATATGAAAACTGTGTAACCCTATTATCCCTAGCGTGCTTCATAGCCTGCACTTCCACCCATTTAGTGACATAGTCAGTGCAAACCAAAATGTAAGAGTTGTCATTTGATGGGGGATTAATTGGTCCCACAAAATCTATTCCCCATTTATCAAATAGAGTGACTATTACCTGAGGAAACAAAGGCATTTCATCTACTTTGGTGGGCCATCTTATTCATTGACATCTATCACACTTGCAGGTGTAGTTGGCTGCATCCTTATATAGAGTTGGCCAGTAATAGCCAGTATTGAGTATCTTCATGGCTGTCTGTTTGGCTGCAAAATGGCCACCATAGGGTTCATCATGGAAGGCATGGAGGATATTATATGTTTCATCCTCATGAATAGACCTTCTCAGAATCTGATCAGGTCCAGTGTAGAAGAGACAGTCGGCTAGCTAAGAAAAAATGAATGTTTTCTCAATTAACAACCTCTTTTCCTTGGAAGAAAAATGTGGTGGTACCTTTTGAGAAACCAGATAATTGGCGATGTCGGTATACCAAGGGGTATGGGAAGAAATAGAAAATAGGTGGTTATTTGGAAAGCTTTCATCGATGGCATGTGGGTCATTAGCATTCTATAATCTGGAGAGGAAATCCACCACTACATTTGTTTTTTCCCATTTTATCTACTATCGTGATGTCGAACTCTTGTAGCAAAAGGAGCCATCTGGAAATCCTCCCTGTGATAGTAGGCTTGTTTACCAAATGCTTGATGTCTTCATGATTAGTATGCATAAATATTGGGTAACCGGTTATGTAGTGGCAAAACTTGTTCAACGCATATATCATAGCCAGGAGTTCTTTTTTAGTGACTGTGTAGTTCAACTTTGCGCCCTGCAAATTCTTGCTTATAAAGTAGATGGAATGCTCCACAGGTCCGTCTTTCTATCCTAGGACAATGCCTACAACATGGTCAGATGCATATGTGTGTATATGGAATGACAATGCCTAATTAGGTCCTTTGAGAACTGGTGCTTGAGTAAGTACAATCTTCAGCTACAGGAAGGATTCTTCACAAGATGTCCATAAAAATTTTGAATCCTTAGTGAGAAGGGAGTACATGGGCCCTGCTAACTTGCTAAAATACTTAATAAAACTCCTGTAATAACCAGCATGCCCTAAGAAGCTGCAGACATCCTTCTATATGGCGAGAGTAGGAAAGTACATGATGACTTCAATTTTAGGTGGATCCATCTGTATTCCCTTAGCAAAGATGTAATGACCTAACACAACACCTTCCTGCATCATCATGAATCATTTCTCACTATTGAGGGACAAATTATGCTCCTTAGACCTAGTAATAACTTTTCCCAAATTGACCAATGCCTCCTCATAGTTTCTCCATAAGTTGTGAAGTTTTCCATGTATATTTCCATGCAATCATGGGAGATATCAACAAAAATGTTGATGATCGCTTGCTGGAATGTAGCTGGAGCATTACAGAGGCCAAAAGAAAGTACAAAGTAGGAAAATGTTCCCCAAGGGAAAGTGAATGTATTTTTCTCCTGACTTCAAGAAGGATCTTGATCTGGTTGTAACCACTATATGCATCCAGGAAAGAAAAGTAACTTTTTGCTGCAAAGGAATCTAGGACTTGGTCAATAAATTGAAAGGGAAAATGGTCCTTCTTGGTGGCATTGTTAAGTTACCTATAGTCGACACATACTCGCCACTTTCCTCCTTTTTTTGGGATAATGACTAAAGGTGAGACACATTGGCTGTCATAAATGGGGTAAATGAAACCGACATTAAGAAGTTTTTGCAACTTTGTTTTGACTATTTCTCTTAACACAGGGTTTAAACACCTCTGGAATTGTCGGACAGGAGTTTTGTATTCTTTTAGGAAAATCCTATGAGTACACAGTTTAGGGTCCAAGACCTTCATATCTGAATAGTCCCAAGAGAAAGTTGTGGTATGGTTTTTCAGCAGTTTGGCCAAAGATGTATGTTGCTGGTTGGTAAGTTGGCTATTAATATATAAGCAACGGTCAGGGGAAACTTCCAACTATTTTTTGAGTTCTACCATAGAATCATCTGTTAATGGAGGCTCTTGGACCTCATGGGGTATCAATTGGTTGTATATTTTCTCAGCTGCAAGAGATGGATGTAAAGAGCAATCAGGGTACAAATCTTGCAAGGAATAGTTATGGGGGCTGAGACAGTTAATGGAATCTTAATCTCAACCATACTAGTTTTGCATAATGTTGGTGATTATAGTGTCCTCCTCCTATAGCTACAGGAAAGGATCCCTTTCTAATATCATGATTTGGGCTACTGAGTTGACTACCTCATCCTCCTCCCCAATGTCAGGCCAAATTGGTGAGGCTAAATCCATTTTTGGTTGTGTTGGTGGGTATAAGGCTAATGTCTTAGTATGTTGACCATTAGAAATCGTCATACCACCTGAACGACATCTTATAAAGGCACCAGCAGTGGCTAGCCAAACTCGAACAAGAATTATGGCATAGCCTCCTAATGTGGCTTTAGGCAAGAGGATCATAAAGTATTCATGGTAAGACCAGGTTTCTAGGTCAACAACTATATCCTCTACTACCCCGTCGGGTTTGAATGTAGAACTTCGTATGACCTACAGGACAGTTGGTGTTTCCCAGAGGTTAGTGATTTTGAGTTGCTACATGATGTCCTTACTCATGACATTTATGGCAGCTCCTAAGTCTATCAAAGCATTTTTATGGCTATCGCATTGATGGTAACTTCAAAAGCTGGGCTACCTGGGTTAGAATACTTAGGGACCACTATTTTTCCTAGCATGATATCAACAAGTTTCCCCGGACATGGACTATCTAGGGGTCCTTCCGCTTACGACCAGGATCTTTAAAGAAGGTCTCCTTGACAACCTTTCCATAGGTGGGGAAATCCTTTATTACTTGAAAAAGTAGAATCTAAACATTAATGTTCTTAAGTTGGTCTAGGATGTCAAAGGTTGCATCATCCGTAGGTTTAGAGTGATCATTCTACAACCTTTGTGGAAAGGGAGGTAGAGATGAATGGAATTTTTTTGGTAATACCATAAGGCCTATTGGAGTGGACTCTGGAGTTGTTTGATGCATTGGATTATCAGGAGTTACTTTAGTTATAATAGGAGGTGTTGGCAAAGTAGTGCCTAACCGTTGATTGCGTAGGCAGGGTATTGGTTTGGGTCAATGAAATATACATTTTGTTGAGGTGTTGGTGGCCTATTATTAGGATTTGGCTAAGGTTTGGAAGAGAGTTGAGTAGGCTTAGGGGGTACTATAGTGGCTACAGGAGGTGGTAGAAGTGCTTGTTGTTGTGGCTATTGTGGTGGTTGTAGGAGTCCCTGTTGCTGGTTTGGCCATTGCTGACCTCCCCGCCATTAAGGGTTTTGTTGCCAATTCCATTATGGAGGTTTCCAATTCCCTTGGGGTTGTTGTCAATTCCCTTAGGGTTATTTTCATTGAGGACTTGGGTAAGGCTGACACTGAGGTTACAGATTATTCCAAGGAGGGTATTGATTATTCACAGGTGGTTGCCATTGACTATGATAAAATGGACTATTAAAAGTAAGAGGGTCCTGAGACATACCTTGTCTTTGAGCCCATGGTCTTCATTGTGCAACAAAGAATAATTTCTCAACATCTCTTTCAATTGGCTTGTAATTAGTGGCTAGTTGTGCAGTCTCCATGTTGGCAACCAAATTGCAACGATAATCTCTCTTCTTTTGTCTACAATGTGGACAGAATTCTGCCAGAATAGCTTCGGCCTCCTCATGCTTCTTTTTTGCCTGCCTTGTGTCCAACAGGGTGGCCATATTATTGATGATTCCCTACTTGAAGTTAGACAAAAAATGTGTGATTTCTATCCGAGAGGCCCTAGTGCCATTAGTTTTGCCTGTTATAGCCCTATATCCTCTACCCTTCTTTTCTGCAGCTCTTGAGTAATTGAGGTAGTTCTTCTTGATATCACTCCATGTAGATTGAGTGATATCTCCCCCCGGCCATAAGATCCAAAGCTTCAGTGCATCCTTCATTTATACCCCGTAAAATGAGAAATTTTTGGGACTCCTCATTTAGCTGATGATGAGTATTTATCTACAACCTGAACAAGAATCTTGACACATAATCCTCTAGAATTTCATCCTCCTTTTGTGTCATCTTAAATATGTCATCCCCTCTCATATCATTTCCCCTACAATATTCTTTATACTTTGTCAAGAATGCTACCTTCATTTCTTCCCAATCATGGACAACATCCTGACCTAAGCCCATAAACCATCTTAATGCAGAATCTTTGAGAGTTGTAGGAAATAATTTGAGCCTATGGGCATCCATGGTGTAGTTGTAACTATGGAAAAGGATGTCAAACTCAAAGAGAAAGGTATCTAGATCTTCGGTCACTAGGCCATAAAATTTGGGGAGCGCAGAAGAGGGAATATTCTTGAGATTGTGATTATCACGCTGGTTAGTAATGGGAAATGGAAAAGTAGAGGGGTTTTCCATCTTGGGTGGATGTTGAGGGAGTCCTTGTGGTTGGTAAATGACTAGAGGAAGTGTATTTTCTTCTTGATTATCTAGGTATTGGATTCTGCGATTGGCCAAGGCTTTCACAAATGGATTAAACTCAAGTTCACCTTCTAGAAGGTGAAATTTCAGTGGATCACCTCCTGAATATGATGATTTCGATGTTGACATAGGAAGGTCTACAATTTCATCCATGAACTGACCCTCCTCTTCATCTCCTTTTGGTACAAAGATATCTCCTAAATGGTTGTTGGGTAGTTTAGTAACTACCTTCCTAGAGTGTCTCTTCTTCTTCTATGCATACAGATAAATGAAAGATTACAGTGGTGGAGTGAAAGACTTTTTGATAGCAAACTCTATTTAAAGGGATTTACATGCTTGAATTGAATTCTACAAATGGTTGTGTAAAAGAACTTGGCTCAACATCGTCCCCGGCAGCGGCACCAAAAATGATCGGTTCTATTAAGGTTTCAAAAACTAGGCAAGTACCATGACCCATGGATTGGACATCTGACCGAGAAGCTATCCTCCTTTATAGAAACTCATTTAATTTATCAACCCAAGGATGTATTACTTGTAATGGGTCAGCAAAGTATATGCACCAAGGATTCTTACTCAAACCATGCTATGGATGCAGGAAACAAATTGCTTTTGAAAGGAAAATATTCTATAGCTGCAGGAAACAAATTGCTTTAAAAGGAAACTATTCTATAGCTATAAAGACTTCCAGAAAGGATATGCAGAAGTGAAAGTGCTTGAAGGAACATTGCAACTTGGAAACACAAAGACTTGAGAACACAATTATAATGCTTCAACAGCTCTGCCTCTTTGGTTGCAGGAAGTATTGGACTATCATGCGGCTTTGGCTGCAGGAACTGTGTTAACACCTAAATTATGATACCAAGATACAGGAAACTTAAACTATATTCAAATGATCCTAACTAGCTAACACAGATTCCAAACTCAATTCTACTGAATTTTAGATTAACACTTCATTTTCTATTGATCAAAAATGAATTACGAGGCTCAACTGTAAAGCAACAGAATGTAAACTATAACTAATAATGCCCTCCTTCTCACGTAGGAGTGGGGCTTTATTTAAAGAAGAAAAAACATATAACTTCTATCTAATCATACCATGGAGATAGGCGGAGCTTTTATTACAATATGATTAAACATGAAAGGAAACTATAAAACTGGAGATAATATAGATCCATGAAAGAGGAAAGAAATGCTTTTGACAACAAATCTAACTTCCCACTCTTTCCTAGATTTCATCAAAGATTTTATTATGACACTTTGGTCTTTGCTCGACTGCTTCCACCTTGATCACCATGGATCCACTTGCTAGTGTTGCACTTGAGGTTTCTTCGTGCGCCTGCTATAAGACCGGGTCGAGCGTCCAACGCATGGGCGCATTTTACCTGGTCAAGGCAATAGTTTCTAAATCGATGCACTATACACTATTGCTAAATCAATGCGCTACACTTTAGATGTTAGGATAGAGACATTTATGATAACAAACACCAAGATACACATACATATATTTAATTAACTAATTCATTTCAAAGAGACATAAACATAATTCCAAAATAAGTAATATAGCATTTTCATCCAAGTGTAGTGTATTTAAGTGTTTTTAACCACAAAATAGGTATGGTGGTAGCATGTCACATAATAGAAAATATACGTAAAAATTATTTGCAAAAGTATGATGAAAGAAGGGAAAAGATCCTAGTAAAATTTGTCCAAGGGCTTCTAAAGTATGGCATTAATATACCTTATCAAACAACATGTCTGTAGACCACCAAAACATAGTGACTCATCCCGCCATTGAGAGAAACTTTAGTTATGATATTTACACCAGCATACCCAAATTGGAGGGATATCATTGCAATGTAAGGTTTGGACACCTCAAAAGCATGACACAAGTTTCCCATTAAAGCCATTGGTTCTTTCCAATACACTGCCAAAACTTTGGCAAAAAGAAAATGTTGCAGTGTCTGTTGTATATAGGAGGCTCAGCAAGATGCATATGCTCTGGAATGGGATTTTGTTCTCCTCATTGAACTTGAAAACACACAACACTTGGCCAAGGCCATGTCAATCCAAGAATAATTCTTTTCGTTTTAACTGGCACTCTTTTCTTGCTGATGAAGACAACACTGGAAACATCAATAGAGAGTGGCGGTACATAGAGAAGTGAAAGAGTGATTCAAGAGCTCTTGAATCACTCAATAGTATTTCAAAAATAAAATATTGCACTATTGATTATGTTCCTCATAATTTTGTTATCTCCACAAAGGATGGGCAATCTAAGTTCTTTATTTATTTATAAACATTTGAGCTTGATTTTTTAGGCTAGTAGAAATGCTCACATTGGAGGAGTAAATGCCCTTGTTTATACCCCTTAGACAATAAGATGCTTTTGGTTTCTTAAATTGAAGTGAAAAAAATAGATAGACTAATTTTAATTATAAAAGTGACAATTGAATAATAAATGTGATGGATAATGATATATAGTTTTATAAATGATATAGGAATAATCTTTTTTATAAGACTAAAATAAAGGTCATGTTCTTTGAGATTGACTTTTTTATAGTATTAAATGTATCATTATTAAAATAATTTGATTATAATAATTTTCAAGTGTGGAAGTGTTTAGAATGACTAAGTAGATTTTAATTCTTTTTAATGTATCAATTGAAGTGTTTCTAATATGTTTCATTTGTTAATGTAAATGTTAATCAATAATTCTTGTGGATTATAAATGGGTGCTATAGATTCCTATAAATCTAAGTACATAATATAATAAATCACATCAAACTTGTACCAAGTCACTTAATCATGGGAAACAAATAAGCATGAATTGACCTAACTTTGATATCAACTCTAGAATCTTAGGAATTAGATTCTTAGCTATACCTTTAATTTTCTATTCATTGGTATTATCCATTCAAGGAAATAGTAAATTTTTTGATTCAGGAAATTAATGAATATATATATATATATATATATAGAGGGTGCAATATATTGTATCTACATTAAGGCATTCCTTTAAAATGAATACAAAATTAAATGTTTGTGGAGGTTTCTCAAATTTATCATTATATTTTTTCCAACTTCAAGGTGCATATGAATTATAGAATCACTGTGTATCTCAAAATAAGGACACAAATATGCATCTAAAGTAAATATTCAAACATAAAATAATAACAAGTGCACATAACAAAATGGAAAACACTAGATACCATGTGTGTTCAACCTTCACCAGTTATTTCTTCACAAGAGTCTACATAACAAAGAGAATAATGTAATGGATATCTTCTTCCACATTAGTAGAAATAAAAATAGCTGCAAGTTAAGTTTAATCATCAACAATTGTGAGAAGAGGAGGATGTAGGCTAAGAAAAATCCTCACTAAATGATAAGTGGTACAACATCCATCACGTGCCATATTAGGTATTGTTATACCGTGTGTTAAAGGTCCATCTAGAGTTGATGATGAATTTATCTATAAATATTTGGAATTGTCATCTTCATATAAAACTCATTATTATTTTGTATGTAGGCACTTATAATTGTTATTGCCTAAAAATGCCTTAATTTCAACCTATCCTAAGCCATTAATTAAATAAATATTTATTAAGTATTTATTTTATTTATCCCATCCTAACCTTCATTAAATTAAAAATCCTTACTTATTTAATTATTTTACCCCTATCCTACTCCATTAATTAAATCAATATTTATTATTTATTATAGTAATTCCATATTTCACGTTCATTCCTTTATCACTGTCAATTTAATCCTAGCCCTTTAACTTGTTCACACCGAACAAAAACTCTTAAATCATCAACATGTCACAAGTGTCCCCTTCACATCTCTAAATAAGTCTTATCTATATTCATTGACACTAGATATTGATGCAAGGGAAGAAGGATCTGGGGCCTAGGGCGCACCCAAAACCATCCACCTTGCGGAAACAATTCAGAATTAACACAACAACACAGTAAGAGAGAGAAACGTAGAGACATTTTATTATTAATTAATCAAACTCAATAAATGCTATGTGTTAAAATGTTGACACACTTCTATGGGTCATTCCATTCAAGGTTGCTCAAGAATGAGGCCTCAAATATCAACTCATAGCTCTCTAGTCATGGAGTGCAAAGGTTTGAAATGGATGCCCTCAGATTGACCTAGTTGTGCCCATGCTAGTACACCATGAAATGAGAGATTCAATGCATGAAAAATGAGATATGCTCTACATGATTGCAATGCATGAAAGGAAATTAATCTAAATGATAACAATGCATGATTAATCTATGAAAGGAAATATGCAAATCTATTCTATGAAAATAAACATGAATCTAATCTACATGAATAGCCATGGATGCAAGAAGAAGATAAGAAGAGAGAAGTTGCAATATCCAAGGTTGAGTGCTCAAATCCTCCTCCAAAATTGCTCTTCAAACCTGCAACATAACAATACTTAAAAATTCTATATCGATAGATGATTGATGATTGATTATCAAATGAGAAGGAGAGGTTTCCTTATATAGGAATGTGAACGGTTGAGACTAAGAGGAAAAATCAAAGGCTATGATTAAGAGGCAAAAATCCCACCACTTAGGAAGATGTGTAGAAAAGGGAACTTTTATTTAATTTATTTCCTTTTTCATCAAATAAAGTGCTTTAAGTGGGGATTTTTATTTATTTAATTAAAAGAGGGGTTTTCTTTATAACTAAATAAATTAGAAGAATTTTATTTAATTAAAAGGGAGAAATTTAATTTAATTAAATAAGATGAATTTTATTTAATTAAAAGGGAGATTAAATCTTTTAATTAAATAAAAATGATCAAACCTTAGGAAATATTGAAATAATTGAATTAATTACGATTTGATCAAGGAAATTGATTTGAATTGAAAATGTTCCAAACCATTGATTTAGGAAATTGATAAATTGATAAAATGATAAATGGGGCCCATAGTCTAGGTGACCATTTTAGGGTGCATATATTTGCCCCTCTTTGACTAATGTGTGATCATTCTGGGAATACATGTAGTCAAAGAATGCAGTTGAAGTGTGAGATCGATTTGGGATCATAAAACAACATAGACATCAACACCATTGTTTGTAAGTAATTGACATCGAAACAAAAAATAAGCCGATTAAAAAATAAGACAAGGTCAACACCGTTGTAAATAAGAAATTGACATGTCTGAGATAAGAATCTCAAGAAAGGTTTCCCCAAGAGGAACAAATGATAGGATTGATAAAGCTAAATCAAGGATTGAAGTTTGATAGGTACTACCCCCTCGTGATCGAAATTGAAATGAGATAGAGGAGAAATAACAAATTGATGAATTTGATCAAATCGAACTAAAGATAAGGTTCTTGATATAAGATGAAAGATATAAGGATCAAAGAACGAAGGAAGATCATCAAGCATGAAAGATTATTCCCCAAGTTTGAATTAGAAGAAAAGAAGAAGAAGAAGAAGAAGAAGAAGAAGAAGAAGAAGAGGTGGAAAGAAATGGAGAGAAGAAAGAGAATTTGCCTTAAGAAAGAGAATGCCCCAAAATTAATCAACTGTTTAAGTTAGAAAATTTCAATTGAGATCACGAAATAAGATAAGGAAATGAAGATCAGAACATGATCAAATTTGATTAAAAGTCTACAAGAAAGATGAAGGAAACCCTCACAAAATCATAATGCAGACTAAAAATGCAAACTAACATGAGGTCTAACAATACAAGCTACATGAAAATGCAAAGGTGTACTTGCAATAGAGCAACTGCAACATAGGACTTTGTGTTCATCATTCATTAGAGAATGTTAAGGAACTTATTTTCATTATTGGGCCATTATTAACGGACATCAGAAAACCACACAATCATCACTATTCACAAGTGCAACTATGAAGATATGAATGTGATTTATATCAGATTGGAATGTGGAAAGATTCTAACATAAGCATCAAAGACATAAAGGTCAAGATGACTATGATGTTAGCTTACCCAATTTAATATAGCAAAACCACACTCGCATCAAGGCATAGAGGCTAGGATGACCAGCAGAATGGTTGTGCAAAAATAGTGAAGCATAAAGTAGGAAGAAAATAAAAACATGCCCCATGCCCCAAGTCCTCTAGCTATGCATCACAGAGAGACTTATTAGATAAGGAAACTCAACAAAAATCAATAACAGTCAGCACACAAAAAAAGGATCATGACATAGCTCAAGCATTAAGTGTTGCTTTTAAAAATTTAAGTGTGTTAACTGATACTGAGTTCTGAGGATAAGGATTGAATGCTTGGAAGAAGGTAAGACCAGATGACAAAACTAGGTAAGACCAAACCGATAAGTGTTGAAAAACACTTGATGTCAGGGGTTGTATTAAAAATACAGTTGGGGTGGTGTTGAAAAACACCATTTGTGAGGTGTCCTAAAGACTAACGCATCCAAGAGACCAAAGCTAACATAGTTATGCCCCCTAGACAAAGACAAAGACCAATTTCCAAACTAAGGCAACAAGGACAAGGCATACTGGAGAAAGGCTAAGTGTCACAGATATGCGCTAAGAAATAGGGGTGCAAAGGCCTCAAGTAGCGCCCATTTCTAGGTTTTCACCACTTGGATTTTATTACAATTTTTTTATTTTTTTCATTTTTTTTTTCGGGACTTTTTATAAAAAATTTTGAATTTTTGCTACAAAGGCGTCTGTTTCCAGGTTTTCACCAAGGCACTTTTTCTATTTTTTTGAATTTTTTAAATTTTTTAAATTTTTTGTATTTTTTGAAATATATAATGTTTTTGAGATACATCAAAGCGCCTATTGCTAGGTTTTCACTAAGATGATCATTTTTTCAGGACATTTTCTGATTTTTACAAAGGATGTACAAAGGATGCCCCCAAACAGAATGGGCATCAAACTCCCAAGCAAGATCACATTGCACAGTCCCAATGTTTAGCAAGGTGGAGAACAAGAGGGATTAGCAAGCCGGTGGAAGAGATGGAAGACATGAGAATGCAGGAGAATGAAGGGAAGAAATCCTCAAAGGAAAACTCCTCAAGAGTACCCAAGCTAGGGAAAAGAAAAGAAACATCATGTAAATCACATTTGGACAAGCAATGAAAGGCCAACATAGGATAAGTCACAAAAGCATAATGCAAGAGAAGGAAAGGATGCAATCCAAAGGAGTAGACACGTCAAGAGGCTTCATAGCATCGTGTTTTACTCTTTTTTTTTTATTAGATCAAGACTAAAGGGGAAAATGATAGTGATAGGGAAAAATGAATGGAGGAAGATAGATATGAAGGTTAAACATGAAAGGAATGAAAGAAAGATCATTTTAAGATAGCTCACAAGATAGCCCAATTGTTCATGTATAGATCAACATTATCAAGATCAAAGAGAGAATACGGAATGGATGAAAGATGTAGAAGAACTACGCATGATGCCTGATTGCTAGGTTTTCATCATGGTACTTATCCAAGGCACCACAAGGGAGTGGTTTTCACCATAAGACGAAATTATTTCTCTTTATTTTTTTAATTTTTTTTAATTTTTAATTTTTTTGGAAGAAGGCGAGATTTTTAGATAATGCTCCTTGAAAGGATAAACCATGATATGCCAAGGATTCAAAATGATATGCTCAAAGATGTTTATAGGGAAAGGAAGATGAAAAAGAAAAATGGAGGATAAGGTTTTATGCAAAGTGAGTGAGGTTGGAAGATAAGAGGAATAGGCAAATGAGAAAAAATAGTAGAAGGTAGAGGGATAGTGAATGGAAGGATTGTGAAAGGGTATACGGAAAGGAAGGAAAGATCAATGTCAATACACACCTTGAAGGGTGGTGAGAGGATGGAGGAAATGTGAATGAAGGAATACGTGAAGGAATATGGTGAATGGATAACAAAGGTTGTGGTTTAGGGTCATGGAATGAAAGAATGTTTTTGGAAGAAGGTGAAGTGGAAGCCTTTGGAGCCTTGAATGTCAAATTCACTTGTTTCTCAACATGAGACTCTTTCAAGAGAGACTTTAGAATCCATATAGTCATAGGCTTTTCATTTATTTTTGATGATTTAGAGAGAATATCTTCAATGATGGATTTTGGAACCCATACTTGTCTTGTAATTTTATTCTTAGATATCTCTTTTGACTTTATGCCCCCATGTCGATTAGAGGAGACATGGTGATCTTCTTTTTTAGATGGATTCTTGTATTGCTTCTTTTTCTTGTATTGAACACTCAAGTTTATTCCAAAAGACTTGGGACTTGTGGAGGAAGAAGAAGAATATTACTGGTTTAGATGGGTGGATGGATGGAAAGGATTAAAGGGTATGCATCTATGTTGATCTTGAGGAAAGGTAGGAGATGGAGGGATGTAAGGACCCAATATGGATGATGAATTAGGAGAGTTAGGAGGGGAAAGTGAAGGGACATAAGGACCCAAGATGGAAGGAAAATGTGAAGCCCTTAGTATTGGTGGAGGAGG
>MU228035.1:177227-207392 GCA_018584345.1 Thuja plicata
AAAATTAATTATTTAATTAATTTTGGGAATTGGATTAGATGATTTGGGGAATGAATTTAGAAGAAAATAGATGATTAATTAATAATTAAAAAACCATTAATTAATAGATGAAAATTAGTGTTTTTAATATAAAGTCGCAAGCCTATCCATTTTAGGGTGTCTACAGGATCCATGACCAGTAAACTTGGGGATAGCAGTTTTTAATTTATTAGGTATTGGATCAAGACAACATATTATATTTGAAAAATCCAATGGTTTATATGTTTCATTAACTTCTTGATATCTGACATTAAATAGATTTCTATTATTATTATTCTGAAAATGTTGATTTTGGGGAATAGGGTTACCTCTCTAGTATTGATTTTCCAGATTACCATATTGACCGTTGTGAGGCTGCTGAGCCATATTCATTGGATTTGGTATCCCTCCTCCGTGTTGTCGATGTTGTTGTTGTATAGGATTTCTAGGTTGCCGATTTGTGCCCATAGCATTTGGCTATGCATAAATTTGGCCTCCTCTTGGATATATTGAACTCTGCATTGGTTGTGCATTAGTTCTTCTAGGAAAAGAATTAATATAATAACTTTCTGCTCTTCCCTGTGTATAATCTCCATTCTATTGCAAGCATTCATCTCTTAAATCCTCTGTAAAAGTATTAAAAACATGCGCACCACCTTGACTTTGTACACAGTTTCCTGGATGTGTATATTCTCCGGCACCTTGATCATGGTTATAATTATCTTTATCTTCAATGTATTGACTATGTACTTTATTTCCTCCATTATAAAAATAACTATCTGGCTGTGAATAAATATCTTTATTTGTATTTTTGAAACCAACCTGAATATTTTTATTTCCATAATCATCTTAATTGTGCCTAAATTGGTAACCGCTATGTGGTATACAATTACCTCCAATTTTCACATGTTCACCATAATTTCGTTGTGCATCATGTATTTGATAACCACCTTTCATTTCATCAAACTCGAAGTAATTTTCCCTCTTTCGTGGAAGCTGGCCATTGTACAATTGCTCACATGGCTGAATACTTTTAAATTGTTGATTATTACTATTTATTTTTACCCAATCTTCATTCTGCGTAAGTTTTGGGTTATATTGGTGCTCACGTAAGTCTCCAGATTGCTGAACTTGGTTTTGATAATACATATTATCATTTTTCTGATGTGGTTGAGTGGTTTGTGCAGAATAATGCTGGGGTTGCATGAGTATTTCTTTACCTTGCTGAAGTTGAACATCCTCTATGCCCAGCATATGTTTTTCATATGGCTATGTGTGATTGGAGGGCCACGCAATATGGTTTTTGTTTGTATTTAAGTGTCCTTCATCATGCTGTGTGACTTCAACAACAAGCTGCGCAAGTTTGTAACGATGGAGTTGGCCTACATTATTTATTTGATGCATACTATGCAAATGATGCGCATTGTATTTAGGGTGATGTACATTAAATTGGATTGGCTCATGATTATTACCTCCATCATGCCGCGTGGACTTACCAAACTGCTGCCCAAGATTGATATATTACTGCGCCATGTAATTATTATCGTGTCTTTCATTAACATTCTGGTGCGTGTGGTTGTCATTTGCCTCCATATGCCACATAGATTTTCCTTTGGGCTGTGTTATCTCTCTATGGTGCTACGTGGGCTCCACGTTATGGTCCAGTGAGTCCATGTTTGGCGGCAAACGAGTTAAAAATAAATTACCTCGCCCGGGCAGCTTATCAAATGATACTTCCATACGTCTGTGGTTCCCTTCCTACTGCGTGGGCTCCACATTATGGTAGGTGTGCTTAATATATTTCTGCACCATATAGTTCTCATTCTGTGCATATTCTTTATTATTGTTCCTTTGTATATTATTATTATAATGCTACACGTTATTTATATATGATTGCACCGGCTCCACGTCATGATGCCTGGGTTTGATATATTGTTGGGCAGCATAATGTTTAATCTGTACATATTCTTTAATGTTGTCACCTTTCATAACATTGTTATAATGCTGTGCCGAATTTCCATTTGGTTGTGTACACCAATCTTGTGTGTGGTCTTTGTAGCCTAGTGCACCATGTCCATGATGCTGGATTTGATTTGAATCATTTTGTTGATCTACATCAATATGATAATGTTGTGTATGGTCCGTACTATGCCGCTTAGGCTGAGTAAACTCTGTTTTATCATGATAATGATTATCATTATGTTTATGTACTTCATTTTCACCATTTTGTGCATTCCTTCTATTGTCTGTGATGTATAAAGGATTTGAATGGATCTTTATTATTTTGTCTGTGAGGAGGATGATACTTTGGAATTCCACTATTTTTATCAGCCTTTTCTTCATTCACCGAATTCATTTTTGCAACTTTAGGGCTATCTTGTGGTGATGCGATATCCTCTCTTCGAAACCCCATCCTTTCAAAAACCTCATCTGGCTATCGTTTAAAAGCCCTAATCATTCTTTCATCCTTCTTCTCCAAAGCGATTAAACCTTGTGTCATGATATCCACAATTTTGTCTTCCCGAGTTCGCTCCTCGTGTTCGTATATATCAACGTTCCTCAAACTCTGGTATGGGAATGGATTTCTATTTTCACTTTCACCAGTAGAGCTGTGATGACTCAAATTTGGGAACTACTCACAAGAAAATTCTCGTTCATCTGATTCAGATGGTGTCTTACATGGCACGTACAACATCTTTGAATTTTTGTTTCTCTTTATTGGTTCTAATTCAACAAAGGTATTATTTTTCAGAGATCTCCTTCCTAACATAGAATTTTCCTGAAATTGAATTTTAGAGTCGCCACCTCACTTTCTATGAGGAATATATAACTGTTTGGATTCCTCTCTGTCCCAGTAGAGTCTTACTGATCTTTGCAACTGTAACCAAAGATTCTGCCAATATTCTTTATGAATTATCCCCAGCAGAGTCACCAATTTGTTGGTGCCTAAAAATGAAGGATCGGATTTGGCCAACTAACAGGTATACACTACTACCTCTACAATTCTGGCTTCGTTAGGACAAGGCTGGTAGGCCTGATTCCACTTCAATTTGAATAATCTTCTATGATGTCTGGCTGCATACACAGACAATCAAATCTCCTCCCAAGGTGGTAAACCATCCTTGGAGGTAAACGATACAATCTCCTGATAAATTTAATCTTATAAAATCTAAACTAAAGACTGAATTATCACTAAAACCTAATTACTAATGCTTGTTGGAAAGTAATTATATAAAATTGTAAACTACAAAAGGAGAAAAAGATAGCAGTTTTCAAACACTAATAAGATCAGTGCCTAATGAGAATTTGGGTTATAGAGTCAAAAATTACAATCTTACATATAATCAAAGACATTTTTAAGAAAACTCACTTTAATAAAGTGAGACTATCCTTCCACGGGCTTCCGCTTAATTCACAAATCAAAATAAATTTATACAACTAGTCCTATCAAATTTAACTCAAACTAAGAGGCCGATAAGAACAATAGTAAGTACGCAAACCATACAATTGATATTCGAGTCGCATATATTTAACTTTTAATTACAATATTCAGGGAATAGAACACAATGAAACACTCATATATACAGAGTATTTGAAAAACTGATTGAAATAATAACATATAACTTCAAATAAACAAAAAACAACTTATCTCATTTGGTATTGAAAATTTATACAGTATCCGTTCTCTTCGAGAGTTGTACTCCCAAAAAATCTCATTCTAATCTTTTTAAGTTTATTTTGATTCAATATTTATATGTTTACAAAGGTTCACTGTGAAAAGACATGCCCTTTCACAGGACCTAATCCTGGCAACTAACCATCAAGAAATATAAATTAAACCATAATGGTTTTAGGTAAAAACATTTCCCGTATAACAAACATAATTTGTTACATTTTCAGGATAATTGGCTTGATGATCCATATGTTTACAATGTAAAACCCCTACACACAAAATCCAATATTAGGTAACTTTTAACAAATTTAAAATATAGGGATCATTATATTTAATAATGTTTTCAAATTTCCAAAATGATCCTATATCAAAATTTGTTTGTTTTTAATTTAAATAAATAATGTATCAAAATAAATAATCAATAAAACCATGATATAGGAACATCATTTATATGCATATAAATATATTTGATAATATAAACTAAATACCAATAAAATTTAAAACATTTAATCATAGGTACCTACTTTTAATTATCAAAATACAAAAATCTTATTAGTAAGGTGAAACTTAAAATCTATTAATAAGAATATAATATTATGTTTTGATTTAGTTTTTACTTTCAAATTCTAAACATAACATATATCCTTTTCAAAAGACCCTTTTCAAAAATATGAAACAATACTAATTTCATATGAGTATACTTCTAAAATATTAGGGTAAAATAGCTATAAATATTATAACCCACCCTAGAAAATAAAAGGGGAATACTTACCCTAAAATGATTTTAGAATTATTTACATAGGGTAAGGTTATTAATATTGTAGAAAGAGGATAAAAAACCAACAACCCTAATATCATATAATTCATTCGAATGTAAAAATAAAAATATACTTTCACAATTCATTCTATAAAAATGCATTATGAAAGTATATTTTTATTTTTACATTCTTTTTAAAATAAAACCCCAATTATGCATCTCTATAAAATAAATTTAAAACATAATAAGAGGAGCATATGTATTTAAATCACCTAGTAAATATTTTAAATAAGTATATAAGGTGAAACATATATTTCCAAAAGACGCTCAACTATATTTACTTACCCTAATAAGATATTTCATATTAGTAATTTAGGGCAAGTTAGGATAAAGCTAAAATATAGAAAACATATTCGTGTGAAAAACTTTTAGCAACAAATATAAAATAGAAACGAGATAATATGATTCCCTCTAACATGTAACTCAAAGAAAACATTTAGACTAATTGGTTAGAGGGGGGAGGGGTAGGTAGGTAGGAAAAAGGGTTGGCTTGAGAGGTCGAGTGTTCAACTCTCGATCGCCGCCCTTTTACCCTATGCACCTAGTTTTCTCTTTTCTTTCATATTTATTTCAAAAATATTTATACACTTATCCTTTTAAGACATAATATTAAAGATTTTTCTTACAAACATGAAAACGGGATAATAATGATTATCTATCCCCTTTTAACTGTATAATTAAATTTCAAAATTTCAAAATATTTTATGAAAATGAAAATAAGATTTTATACTTCCCTGATATTTCACATGTTTAGGGGCTTGGATTTTCAGGTGCCAACAGTTTTGATTACCCTGTTATCGTCATTCGAGAAATAGCAAAAATTTTCCATTTCACAGCCACTACTTCTTTGGTCCGTGATACAACAATTATTGATGTTTTTCTGCATATGATTTCAAATTTTCATTTCTCCATCATGCCTTTGTCTTTGAAACATAAACATCAACAGATAATTTTGATCTTTCTAATTGGAAAATTTTTAATGATCAAACAGTGGCTCTTTATGGGGACATACACCCCCTATGGGTATGGTGAGAATTTAGTTATCTCTGGAAGAAGAAAACCAAGTGTCAATCCATTGGGTTATAGAGTCACAGTACAGTAGTTACATTATAACCATTTGGCATCCCTAGACCACCAAAATCCAAAACAACATCTACCCCTGTCAAAAATCTTGTTTTTATCACATTCCATAACACTGAGATATGTCTGATAAAATATGTTTATACTTCCCCCTAGCCAACTGAATTTGTCTTTTCTGAAAATAAGTATCTTCAAATTATATACATACTCCTTATAATATCTTCCCTTATCATATATTCCATAGTTGTATACATTACAACATCCTCTGTTGTCAAATTTTCTGTTGTGCATAAATATTATCATCTCTGACTTAGACTGACATCCTGTTTTAATCCTATGAAAGGTATTGATGAAAAAATTCAAACCTTTATATTCATTGTTATTGTCACTATTCTGACTATGAAAACCTTGCAAAAGCATACCTTTTCTATGAAAGTCTATGATTTCCACCACTACTGAAGCTATCATAGTATCAGAGTCTAAAACATCACTTATTTTATTGATTGCATCTTTTGATAATATTTCCATGCTTTCAACATTGTGTTATTTATCTTCAAAACAAGGTACATTGTTCCATCTTTCCTCTGGATTTTTTGATGTTTCATCATAAAAAAGACCTTGAAGAATATTGAAATTACCTGTAGGTTTTCCTTCTTTTATATGTTGATCAGATTGCATGTATTCATTAAATTCATCATCCTTTTGAGTATCATCATGTGCTTCATCAACCAGGCCAGTATCTTCATTATCTCCATAATTTTCCTCTTCTTGCATGTGTATTGATTCACTAGTCTATTTTTTCTGGTGGACTGAGAAACAATTTGCACCATTTATCTAAACATGTTTATGATATTCAATGTCTAATAAATCTGAAATATCTTCTGCACTGAGGAGATCCTCTCCATTACTATCATAATAGATGATTTTCATTTCCATACAAATCCCACCATGTATGAAATCTTCTTCATATTCATCTGTTTTAACATATGTGTCATCATGGCTCTCTAGTATGGATGCTTTTTATCTTCTAGTGTGTGACTATTGCACACATCTTCCTTATTTAAATTTGGAACATCACTAGATTCATCTTCTAAGATGCCTTCATATATAATTCTGATAAAAAGTCTTACCTGAGGATTACAAAAAATCCCTAATTCATGCAATTTATCTGGTAATGGAGGTTTTATATCCATAGATATTTCTTTATAGTTGTTAAACATCCTCATGAATACTTGTGTTATGCCTCCTTATATTTATAAATTCATCCAAAGAAGACGTACAGGACTCTTATTCTAGAGTATAATTATGACTATTTTTAATATGGAGCATATATTTTTCTTCTCCTCATATGCATCTATTTCACATATCCTGTCCACACATGAATTGTTGCTTTCCTTCAAATTTTCTTCTCTATGTATCTGCTTGAGTATCTGGGATACATGCTTGAGTATCTGGGATACGTACCCACCTTTGGAATCATCATTCTCTTTTTATCTTATGAAACATGATTCTGCACAAGACTCTAAATCCATAGTATGATACTGAGATTCTTCTTGTGTATACAAATATTCCTCTTCAATTATGCTATGAAACTCATCTAAAAACCATTTATCAAACTCTCTCTACAATGGTATGCTCTGTGTAGGAAGACATTCATATTCTTTTCTTGTATAATCCTTTAAAGTCCTGACAAACAATTTCATCACATCATCCTTTGTACAAATCTCATGATTTTCTATAAATGTATAGAATGCATCGAAACGCTCAAGTGTTGATTCATCCCATTCCCCATGAAAATTTGGTACAAGCTATGAAAGTTTAGGGAATAGCTTATTAGGAATACATTGAAATATTTTGAGATGCAAAGGCTTTCACTTTCTTTATACATTAGGTTTTTATCAATAGAGTCACCACCTCTTTCAAAGGGGAAAACTTTACTTATCTCCTTTTGAGCCTTCTCCCTCAGCAGAGTCACTTGCTGAAAAATTTTGTTTGAATAATAGAGTCGCCACCTTCTTGTTAGAAGGAAAATCTTTTTTGTCTTCTAAGTCCTTTCTCCTAGTAGAGTCTATCTTTATCACCTGAAATTGTGAGATCTATTATGTCAATGATTCCCCAACAGAGTCACAAATTTGATGGTTCCCAAAACTGCAGATTGGAAATCCAAGAGCTTTTTCCAATTCTCCTAGATTGCTTCAAACAGTCTTGGCCAACAAATGGGAATAGTCCAATTCCCCTGCACTTCAGGCATCGCTAAACCTAGGCAGGTAAACCCTCACCCCAAACACAAATGTGTCTTTATATAGCAAATTTAAACTTGTTTGATTTCTCAAGGTAGAAAATATTCCTTGAGACTGATCAGAATAAGAAAATACACTTCTTACTTGTGTTTGAATGCTTATGAATGCTTTGTAAACAAAATTTCTATTTGTAATTGAAATTATGTGTAAGAAAATTGCTTTAGGTATGAGATAATATACTGATGACTTCAAACATACTAGGATGAAATGAAAGAACTTCAATGCTCATGCAAAATGTAAACAAAAACTATTTTGAGGAAAAACACAGGCCAGTCCCTTATCCAACTAATTGGGTAGATAGTAGTCAAAATTTACTTGAATTATCATGTACACTTTACACTTCAACTCTGAATTTCTTCCCCAGTGATATCAAGGATGAATTGATTTTGAAATTAATTTTAGTCTACTTGAACTTAATTCCTTGGCAGGAAACCAATTAGACAAGGAGTTGCAGAGACAAGAAATTCATACACATACCTTGATATTCAAAAATTAATATTCAAAATACTTCAATTCTCTGACATCTAACTATAAAGAAGAAAATCTCTGTAATTGGAAGAGTAAAGGACCAATCCAATAAAAGAGAATGAACTCACTTCTTCAACCTTGGACAGGTAACATGTTTTCTGTGTATTAATCAAAAAGTGAATACAATTGATTTGCATATAGGTTACATTCACTTACCCGAGTGCATTTTCCATCGTTATAGTATATATATCATCATATCAAAAAATTGTTCTCCCCACCTACACGATCTTGATATCCCTTTTATATAATACGAAGGGATGCAACAAGCTAAGGATCATTACAAAACAACTATCTTTAAAGTAAAACCCTAATTTAGGTAGTAATTACAATTTTTATAACTAATTCACATGAAATCAACTCCATTTAGTTGAAGTATCCCAAGCATGGCTAGCACTTCATCATCAAGGTCATCGTCGACCTAGCCATTGGCATTCATTTGGATTCCCCATACAAGGTCGTGCAACTTGACTTGATCCTTCTTCACTTCTAACTCGTACATGTCACACTCATATGTCACATTACTAGTTTTGAGTTCCCTGCCCATTGTCATTGGAATGTTAAGCAAGTCTGGTTGTTCTTCTTCTATCCCTATCAGATCAGGCTACATCACTAAATGCAAATTCTCATTCCGAGGATCTAAACCATTGGAAAATCCATCCTTTAGCTTGAAATTTGAATCCGTGGTACTCATGTAAGTTTTTTACCCACTTATAGAAATGTGTAAGGATTTTACCACTTTTTGAAAACACCTAATTCCATTTCCTCATTAAATGCAAACATGATTAGCTAGCCTCACACGCTTGAATTTAATTTCTTTGCATCATACTTTCTCTTGGAAATGGAAATCCCATCTTGTCCATCCTGGAATACATATCATCTATTACCGTTTTAAACCTTTCGTTTAACTCAAAGGATAATCAATGATGTAACATAGCTTCCCATATATGTTTCCATATCCTAAATAGGATCTTTCAATCTTCTCAACAATCACTTCAATTAAATGAGAACCATTCTTTTAACTTTGTATCTTAAATTAATCTTATAAATACGTCTGGTAATCTTGAAAGAAATTTTCTTTATTTCTTTTATAACTAATGCCCATTTAATTCTTGAGACATTTTGAGCATGAGAAATATTTCATTATACTTCAGTTATTAATTTGACAACCTTCAGTCTTTTCGCCATTTCACAGTTCATTTGAAAGGTTCCCCGCGAAACTGCAAAAATTCGTTGTTTCTCTTACCCTATTATCGTCATTCGTGAAATAGAAAATTTTTGGCATTCGCAGCCGCTGCTTCTTTGGCCCGTGAAATAGCGAATATTGATCTTTTTCTGCATATGATTTCAAATTTTCATTTCTCCATCATGCCTTTGTCTTTGAAACATTAAAATCAACAAATAATTTTGATCTTTCTAATTGAAAAAAATTCAATGTTCCAACAGTTCACATGACACAATCTCTTATGTCATAACAAGCTTTCATCTATTTGTGTCAAACAAGTCTTTTGGCAACTATTAAAAAGAAATATATTACCTCTTGTCCTAGATCCAATAGAAATATCCTATCCATAGTCAATCAAGATCTTACACATATCACCCTTGAAATGCAGTCCATAACCTTTATCCATCATCTAACTAACACTAAGGAGATTATGTCTCCAACCTTCTACATACAAAATATCATCAGTGTTATTTTTACCATCCAAAGTAATTGAACCTCTACCTATGCTCTTATCAACATAGTTTTCACCCCACTTCACTTTTCCACCATCATACTTCTCATAGCTTAAAAATTTACTCTTGTCACCAGTCATGTGATGAAAGCATCCACTGTGAATCACCCACTTATCTTCCTTGAAAAATTTAGCGACTAGATCTTTCTCTTCAACAACATCTTTACTAGAACTAGAAGTCATTACAATGTCAATCATAGGATCATCATCTTCTTTAATGGAAATGAATTTGAATTTATCATCATCCTTGTTAGCCTCATTAGATTCATCATCAGTAACACCATCATCATCAAGAGCATTGTAACACTTTCTTTCCATAAGCTTAGGCTCATACCTATAGTTAGGAATTATTTTAGGACACCTAGATGCAAAATTTCTTACTTTACTACATGAAAAACATTTAAAAGGCATCTTTCATTTATACTTATTACTAGCAGGAGATCTATATTATACTCTTTTTGCAAACTTTTCTTACAAATCTTTAAGCTCTTTGTCTTCCTCTTCCATTTCCTTTAGCTCATTCTCCCATCTTGACATTCTCCTTGTAGGTCTCTTAGTCAGATCTGGTTTTTGCATGTCCTTACCAGTCATTGTGGATTTGAATGTTGTCTCAGTCTTAGGAAGTGCTCCACCTAATACACTCAATTCAAAGGTTGTAAGCTTTCTAACTAGGTTTTCCCTTGTCACATTTTTCACTGTCCTTATTTTGTTAATAGCTACAACCTTGTTATCATAGGTAGGAGGCAATGTTCTCAGAATCTTTGCAACAATGTCATCTTCATAAAGTGTACCTCCAACACATCTCATGGCACACATACCATCTCATTGATCTTTACCATGTATGATGAAATGTTCTCATCTTCGCTCATCTTGATGGCTTCATATTTTCCCTTCAAACTCTGCAACTTGGCCATCTTTACTGTTGTCTCTCCTTCATAAACAATTTCCAACTTCTCCCATATCTGATTGGTTGTCTCCAATTCCATGACATTGGTCATCTCTACATCAGTGAATGCACTCAACAAAGCTTCATTTACTTCATTGATCTCCTTGGCCTCATTGATCTCATCAGGATTTGTAGGGTTTTGAGGAGTTTTGTATGAATTCTTTGTAATCCTCCTGTTGGGACTTCATTTTTTTGCAAAATTTGAAGTGCCCATAATGTGAAAAGATTGATTATACCATGCATAATATGGATGTTCAAAACCTTTCTTCAAAAAGATATATTCCAAAATCAAATGAACATCATGACAAGTGTCTCGGAGAACATCTTTATACAGCTAAGACAAACATATATGCCAGTTACAAGCCCTTGGAGTTAATATTTAATATGGTCAATTTTTGTCTCCAAAGAGATTCATCATTTTCACGTTAACATATATGTATGAGAGGCCACCTTTGGAGCATAATATCTCAATACATAAAGCACTTATAAATAGACCAAATATTCCCCCTAATTGTACACATGATATTGTACACTCTTGCCAATTTTTACAGTCATGCGACTTTTTTTTGCTAGTTGTACAATACCCAAAATAAAAGCAACTTTTAACTTGTTGTCAACAACACTTATCAAATCTGTGAAGGTGGTCCACTTTGGAAGTTCTTATTTGAATGTTTGATGTCTCTTATGTTAGAACAATTATTCCCCTCAATTATATTCATGTTAATGTACTCCCGTGTAAATTTGCAGATGCTCACCAATCCATTTGATATTTTTCCTAAACCCTTTCTGTTTGTAGTTTATCCAGATTGGTTACCGCACGATACAAAACTTATGAAAGTGGCTTGTTGTGGAAATTGATATTTCACACTTGGATCACCTATACACTAGGTCAATCATTCTGTGAAATTTCTATGCTGAAAAGAACCCCTATGTATGTTCTCAGGGACCAGCTGAGATCTGGACATCTGAGGGACCCGACTGATATAAGGACATTGTTAAATCCATTTCTTAAATATTTTTTATGATAATATAATTTATAAATGGATAATGAAAAGGAGGCATTGTCTGATATTTTTAATCCATTCACAGAGGGGCATTTCTTGTTCTACCAAGCAAAATTACAAGTCAAATTGCATTACAATATTCAACAAATAAGCCTTGTTATTATGTTTCAACGATAAAGGGATATTGGTTCATCGACAAAACTGTACTCATAGAAATTAAAGGTCTCGTGGAAGTGTTGTATCCCAACAATGGGACTCTCACTTGAATGAGGAAAATATAGAGTGCTTGATCATTGTTGAAATTTACTTCATTGACAAAGTATTAGAAAATGTCTCGCCAAAATGGATGTTTTGAATATAACAGCCAAATCTTTTAATAAAAACTCAAATGAGATTTTTTATACGGAATGTGGGCCCAGATTATATATGTTAAAGGTTTTCAGCAAGATTTAAAAGATATTGCTAAGAAGATAAAATATCTTTCATTACTATTATCTCCGTGAAGTAAGCAATGCATAACATACAAAAAAATTATTGGTAGAGGATAGACTATCGGAAATCAAATAAAAAGCGACTCTGAAGTACTGATAGAGATAGATAAATACATAAAAATTTAACGTCCACAAGGCTAAGCATAGTCTATGGGACAGCAAGACAACTTAAGCCAACTTCAATAACTCGGTTCTTTTCTTGTGCAAGTTGATGATGAGCACACCTAACTTCTCAATGTACTCCTCGCTGAATAGGTTATGCCAAGAGCTATCCAATATAGTATCCGCAAATTTGTCCCTGTTGTCCTTGTATGCATCAGATTCTAAAATAAAGTGATGTTCAGTTTCCACTTTCCCAGAATTGCAAAACATGCAAACTCTCTCTTCCCAAGCCTCCTTTGGCCTCTTCCAACGCCCAGTCTCACAACGGAGGTAGTGAGAGTTGGTTCTCAGATGAGCAATAATAATTTTATCTCTCCAAGAAATGTTGGTCCCTATGTACGCTTTTTGGAGTTGATCACATGCGGGGTTGAACTCATTGATATAATATATTTTCTTTCTTCTAAGCCCATTTCCCCAATTTCTCTTGTAAAAATTCTCCATAACGAAGAGCTTTATTTATTTGTTATTTGTGGGTCACATATTGAATTGGATATTCCATTTACCCATCCACTTGATGTTTTTTTGCATCCACGTCTTTTTTGTTTACACAATACAGCGTTAAAGACAACGTTGGGCCATTTATCTCCTTCCATTTTTTTGATTCTTTTTAGATAGCTTATGAGGTGAACCATAGAAAGTGCATCGATAGGGGAAGCCCCCATTTTACTTAGCATGATATCATATGGGATAGTGATTTTGATTTTAAATTTGCTTGCGATCAAATGCTTTCGGATTCCCTCAATTTGCTTCCATTGTGTGATTGAAGTGTTGCTGGCCCATAATTCACACCCATAAAGAACAACCGACAGAACAAGAAGAATAAACAATGTTTGAGTAGTTTTCCAATCCCAAACCTCCGCTTCATGACACCTATTTTGAAAACAATAAAATTCCTTCCATTCACCTAATGTCCTTTTATTTTTGCAACCTTCCCAACTTGGATTTTTGTTGAAGTCAATGTCGAGATATTTATACTCTGCAACTTCCTCAAGCACGTTGTCATCATAATAAAACTCATGCTGATGTTGTTTTTTATTGTTAGAAAAAACCATGACTTTAGTCTTGCAGATATTGACCTGCATCCCCATCATTATGCAAAAGCGCTTAAGAGAGAATAAATGTTCTTGCAAACCAAAGGCAGATTTGACAATCAAAATGAGATTGTCTACATAGAGGAGAAACCTTATTACAAATTCCCCCAACTGGATACCCTCACCATTTTGCATGTTTAACCACTCTTCAAGTTTATCGATATATAAGAAAAACAAAGTAGGAGATAGAGGACAACCTTGTTTGACCCCAATATCACTCCTAAAACATTATAAAATGCCAGGTGAAGTTTTGATTTTGACTTTCACCTCTTCGTACATCCTATGAACAACAACTTTGAGATGTGTAGGAATCCCCATTTCTTCCATCCTAAGACAAAGCTTTCCCCTAGGGACAGTGTCAAAAGCTTTTTTAAAGTCAACAAAACAACAAAAAACCTATTCATTTTTCTCCCACCCTTTTTCGATAATGTCCCTCAGAGTGATACAGTGATCAACTGTCAAGTGTTTTGGCCTAAAACCAGCTTGCCCTTTTGCATGTTTATGATTTTCTTCCGCCCATTTTCTGATCCTATTTTCTATCATGTTGCCAATAAGTTCTGCAAAGAAAGGATTGATCATTATTGTCCTGTAGTTGGAGGGATTATTGACATCACGACTCTTAAAAGTGGTATTGCAAGGTTGATTGTCCAATCTTTAGGAAACCCCTTTTGGCTGATATTGTTGAAGATTTCCATAATGTGTGGTGCAAGGGTTTTTATACCCCACTTGAGATACTTTGCTTGAAGCTCAACTAGGTATTTTTCTTTACCAACAACCAACTTCTTAATACCTATCTCTACATCATGCATAATGAAAAGATTTGTTGTATTGTTGACCAAGGGTGGTTGGTCCACTCCACCTTCTTGTTCATAGAGTTTCCTAGCACAGTCAAACCATTAGGTGGTTGTAATATTATTTTCAGTTTGCTTCTTTCTTGGCTAGAGTTCTTTCCACAAATGTTTGGGGTTATTTTTACCCAAGGAAATTAGCTCCTCTCTCCTTGTGAATATGAAATTAGTTTTTTTCTTCTTTAGGATCTTCTTGTAAGCTTTAATGTCAAGGTTTGTTTTATTTGACTCCCTTAGCTTTCTCCTAGCCATCTTGCATTCCTTATCGAACCACGCATTAGTTGGAAAATAATTTGTTTCAGATTTTCTACTTTTTGTTCTCTTGCACTTTGAGAGAGCCTCATGGATCAAACTTGATAACGCATAGCTATTAACATCATGCCTGTGCATATGCTTCCCCTTAAAAATCCTCTTAAGCATAGCCCTGAAGATGTTATCATTTTATGAAGTCAAAATAATTCTACCTCGAGAAGGAGGTTGTTGAGGGCATTGGTTTGTTTCCCCAGGCTACCTATCCTCTACCCACAACAAATTTATGTATTATGGTCTATGATCTGATTTGAGATCCCATATGTGTTCCCAAATTACAACTTCTGCAATTCTCTCATACAAATTTTGGGAACAAATTGCATAATCAACCACGCTTGCTCCATTGTAGGTGTTGCGAGTGAAATTATTCGATTTAGACCATCCAGTCAAACCATTGCAAATTATTAGATCAAAAGTGCCACATAAAGTGGTCAATTCTTCTGCAAAATGATTGCAGCCTTTAGCATCTTCAGAGATTCTTTCCCACTGATGTTTTCTCTTTTCTGTGAGCCAAATAGGATTACCATTTTCTTTGGAGCTGAAAAATACTAGCTTGGTAATTTGTTGTTCTAGCGTTCAAATCTCCGACAAGAAAAATATCCCCACGCTGCAAAAAACAACATCCTTCTTTAAGGAAGCATAGGGGTCATTGTGATCTAAGCCACACTTTTATAAGTTTTAGAAACTTGTGGGGCAAAGTTACATGCTGTGATCCTGAGAAGACTACTGTTTTCCACAATTTTGAACCATATGAATTGTTTATTAGAATTTGTCTTTTCCACTTTAATGACACATCCTTCCCTTTCTTTTACTAGAACCATTATGCCTCCATGGCCTTTACCATTTTCCACTACCTCATTCCACACTGTCAACTTCCAATAACCTTCAAACAATGGAGTCTTGCATCCTTCGTCCTCATGTGTCTCTATGAGACAAACAATGGCTTTGCCTTCTGCAATAGGTCCTAACCCAGGCCCACACCTCTATGGATAACCTCTGCAATTCCAACAAACTAAACTTAAGGAATCCTGTGTTGAACTTGATTGATATTTGTTTTGATGTGGAAGACTCAAAGTTGAGTTGTTATCCCTATGAGTGAATGTTGATCTTGTCGTATAGTTTCCTTGTGAAGAGTTTGTTGTCAAATCTTTGTTGACCCCTTGTTGCTTTGCATTGGGACGGTGACCAAAATGAGCAATAACTGCTTTTCCCTTGAACATCCAAGCCCTTTTGCCTTCATTTCTAGCTTTTCTGATTTTTTCCACTTCTATCCTTCTTTCTTCTTGATGTCTCATAGTTAGATCCTCCTCTATAAAGAAGCGAGAACCCCTCAAGAGTTGTTTTTTGCTAAAAAAAATTTGTTTTCATAGATACTAGGCATAACCACCTTAATGGGCATATCTCTATCATCGTATGATTTGCCAATCCTCCATGCTTGGCTGATTTGACCTTGCCACAACACTTCTTGTAAGAAGTCCCTTGTTAAATCAAGTGTGTGTTCACCGTCACCATAGTCTTTTACCCCTTTGATAATTATATTGGATGCCCTTATTTTCCTTTCCTTGACCTCCCTATCTTGTGTGTTCTTCACGTGAATATTTGCCTCCAAGCCTGCACGTGCAAGGTGTTTGTTTTTTTTATTTCAAATTTTGGTAACTTCTGAGAAACTCATTTTCTCCTCTTCAACCTCTGCCTTTCCCAACAAACTAACATGATATCTCAATTTATCCTTATCGTGATATGTCTCGATATATGTTGTAACCTTGTTTTCTTCCAATGAAACTCTCAAATTTTTCCATTCATCCTTCATATTTTGTCATTCATCCTTTTTGTTATGTCATTCAAGCTTCCCAGCTAAGAGTGTTTCTTGTAACAGTGAGATTTGAAGTTTTAAAGCATTGTTATTGTATGTCAGAGATTTATTTACTGCAGTGAGAACATGTATTTTGAGGCCACTTTCGCGCTCTTTAACCTCTAGAAGTTATAACCTCTCCTTGTCCATCAAAAGTTTTTGCACATATAGATTAGGACACCAAACAAGAGGTTTAGAAGTAAGATTGTAAGTAATAGGGTTTACAAAGTTACTAGTAAGATTGTAAGTAACAGGGTTTACAAAGTTACTAGTTTCACACTAAAGGTTGTTGCCACTTAAATGTAAACAAAGACACTTTTTGACGCCATACTTTTGTTTTTTTTCGTGTGTATTCAATGTTTTGGATATGTATCTGTATGCAATATCGTCGATGGAACATAGGTTATCTCTCCCCGATAGTGAGTCATTGGCATATCGGAAATGAAAAAAATGTGCCTTCCGATGAAGGGACGAGCAGTTCAAAAGACAATGGAAATTGTTTCCAGAACACAACAAAACAAGGCGTGAGCATCCATGAGAGAAATATGAAGGGGACACAGTGATTGAGCAATGTAGTTACCCTACTTGCAAAGTGTGAGTGAAATGATTGTCGGATATGCTAGCGTGTCTTGAAAGTTTACATTTGGCATGTATGAACCCAAACCTAAAAACTTTGCGAGCATTCTTCCTTCCCATGATCACATATACCTTAAATGTCATCGCATGAAATGAGATGTTTATTCGACACAAATATGAAATTTTGGAGAGGATTGGAACAAGATGTGAACTTTGAAACAGGGTATGGGGGGATTTTTTGGATATTAAAAATACCCTCGAAGTTTAGTAAACGATGCGAAATCACAGACATGACAGGGAACTACCTGAAAGCACACATGATTGCAGAGTTATGAAAGGGGGTTTCAGATTTGAAATGCTTTTATAAAATGTAGAAGCCCGGACATGGATTGCAAGTCGTATGGTTATAGAAGGAGACCCTCTTGTGAGAAGTTTGATTAAATTATATGCTGAACTGATATTATAAAAAGACTCTAGAAACTCCAAAATATATGGCAGGAAAAGGGTTGCAGTCCGGAACCAGAAAGGGAAAATCCAAAATTCCATAAATTTTGCCAATATCTTCCGTGTCTATGCAAAAATGGGAGTCTTGGAACAATGCTCAGATTATTAAGATTCCTAGTGACGTAATTGGGAGTGTTCTAACAGAATGTGTGCTGATGGATTTGGTGAAAATACTTCAGAAACTTTCAAAAATATAAAAATTGAAATCTACGATTTTATCAGCATCTCCTCAACCAATGCACAAAATAATCAGAATCGTATATGAATATTCAGCATGAAGGATTTTAGCAGATAGTTTAAGTTGCAACGGATTCGATAGACATGTGTGCAAAGCGCCCAAGCATAGACAAAGGGTGTCAATTATCTGACAGAATGCCTAAAACAAATGTGATCTCAAAATAGCGGAGTGCATGTACAATATAGATTCACGGTAGACCGCAAACCGTTTGACTAAATGCCTCATTTGATATCGGGTTTCAAAGTGCAAAAACCAAATCTTTACCAGCATCCTTCCTCTCATTCTTTGGTGGTTACACGTGTGAAATGAGGAAACACGAAGGTCTCACAGATTTGAAGAAAAGCTTCAGAATTCTCGATCAATATACAATGACAACACAACCTTGCCAGTATCCTGTGTACCTGTGCAATGGTGTGGATCTTCCCAAATATAAGGGCACGAGTTATTCGAATCAATGAAAGGATACATATGAAGTGATTGGAAAAATGATTCAAAATTATATCATTTTGTGAAATACAATGGTCTTACAATATGCAGGAAAATAATAGAGAACCAAATAATCAGAACATCACAATCATTTCATCAGTTACTACACAATAACATCAATTTGAGAAACATTGTAACTGGAGAATATGGGGTTGTGAAGCAAAATCTTATGAAGCTGGAAATGTTATGATTGATACACAAGAAGCAAGTGTGTTTCAAGTGGAGTGTATAGCCACAAGGCTCAATGAAATGTTCTTATGCAATCACAGGAAAGGACAAAACATAAAGAAATTATTAAAATGTGTTGTAACATAATCGGTTTTGTCTTTTAGATTTTTGTAAAAGAGGTGGTTCTGATTAGTTTTATGTGCATAACTAATTAGTTATGCTAAAAGGACACACTATTTAGATATGAAAAGATGTAACCATTCATAAGTGTTTTCTTGAGCGTATAAAAGGAACGCTGAAGATTGGATTGGGGAGTATATTTTAGGGTTTCAGTTTGAGGAATTCAGTCCAGATCCAATGGGTAGACATAATGTAAATACAGATATGGCTTAATAAAATATTTTAGTGCTTCTTTCCATTTGTAGTCGAAAAGTTCTTTGAATTAATTAGTTCCTTTGTGATTTCTGTTTCAAGTAAATAGAAGTTACCTTAAGTCTTTTTGTAGAGAAATTATTTGTTCACATTCCAATTTGATCATCGAAATTTGTATGAGTTAAAGGTCAGATCAGTTGATAGGGTCATCCAAGTGGCGATCTTAAAAATTCATCTCATAGGGGTCATACATTAAGGTTAAGGAGAAGAGTGACTCTACAACCCAATAACAAGAAGGTACTGGTCCAATTCATAAAAATCAGTTAGAACCAAAATTAGAAATTTAACATTACTAGCAGAATTAAGATAGGAGAAAAGCATAAAGTTAGAAGTCAGAAGCATTAGGGAGATAAATAGGTAGCAGCAATCAGTTAAAGGTTGAAGACATAATAGTAGAAGAGAAATATCAAATCAGAAGTAGAGGATTAAAAGGCTAAGTTGCAGTAGAAGAAAAGGATCATTAGGAAGCAGTTAGAAGCAATCGAACAGTGAAAAAACTTGTTCAAAGACATATGCCACTTTGAGATAGTGTTAGTAATAATAGTCCACCAACACAACTGAGAGGAGGGAGGTGAATCAGTTGTGAGCCAAATAAATTAAACTTTAAACTTTATAAACCAATTACTTAATGCAAATCTGAACTCATCAAATGTAACACCATAACACAAGAAATTGTTGTCGAGGAAACCATGTTAAGGGAAAAACCCTGGTGGAAATTATCACCCACAAATAATGCATTGAAAGTATTGTATCCTTGTTAGGATATTTAGCCCTGTTAGGAGCTAATTATTACATACAGTACATAGTCCCTGTTAAAGGAAAGGCCCTGTTAGGAGTCAAGAGAAACATGAGGCTCACTTCCCAGGCACAGTGCCCAAATGTGAAGGTTAAATCCACCTTCTAGACTCACTTTCCGAAATATAGATATAGGAATAACAATAGCCAGTGAACTGACTGATAGCAACTTGCTTTGCTTAAACAGTTCCAATGAAGTTCATCACAATCACTACCTCTATTCTAAATCTAGCAGACTTCATAAATACAAGCTTGCAACTTTCACATTCCACAACTTCCATTTCTTCACCAAGAAACAACTCTTCTTTATACAAGTTTAAAATAAACAATTAGGTCGGCATGTTAAGACTTCCCCAGTGTACAAAAAATTATATAGACCCTTGCTAAGATACACACGGTACCTTACACAAGTAAACATCAATTACAACTCATCAATTATACTCTAGGATCCATAATCCATGCTCGCCATCCTCTAAACATGTTTCATCATTGTAGTCGGCCACAAATATATCTTTGCAAGATCACACGCTTCAGTTGACGTCACCAAGAATACAACGACCCAAAAATTACAAGTAAAATTCTCCAACATGTCTTCTACCACGCCTTAAGCTCGCAAATCATAACTCATGTTTGCATCCAAGTTATCTCCAAAAATCAGAGACCAACTCTATCATAATTCTTTGTCATTGTTTTGTACCCAATCTTCCCCAAAACAACTGTAACTTATGCCAACAGTAAGATCAAGCCAAGCAACCTTAGATATAAGATCATTGCTTATCCCTGTATACATCTCCATGCTCGCATGCTCTGAAAGCCCATACAATGTTTGTACACTTCTGTCAGCCTTCCTTGTACCAGTGATAACCAATCTGTTTATGACTTCAAATGAAACATATGTTGAAATCAATGACAAAACATGAATGTCAACACCTCTCACGGAATCAATTCCAACAATCTCCCCCTTTGGCATTGATGGAAATATATGAGAAAATCCATCAACCCAAACAATATCCTTCTCAACACAATCTTCTCAATATCCTCTTCACAGCTCCCCCTAAAACAGTAGATATTTTCTACTTGTATCACTCCCCCTTTGACATCAATGACAAAGGGTTCCATATCTATCTTCCTTCTCTGACCATCCCACCTATGCAAGGTGTAGCTTTTTCAAACCATCATGCCTTCAACAACCAGGTGCTTGATCACCCAAATATGTTCTAATATGTTCTGTGATTACTCCCCCTAAGGAGTGCATCCAAGCATCAGGTCCAATGATTGATATAGCTCTGATAGCTACTAGACTGATGCATTTCTACATCATTTAGTTCTCGCAAGGAGGGGTTCCCACCACAAGCATACCTCTGAGCTAGTTAAAGGCATCTTTTGGAAAAGGTTTTATGAATATATCTGTTATTTGCTCCTTTGTATTTATGTACTCTAATCTGACTTCCTTTTCTGCAACCTTATCTCTCAAAAAGTGATATTTGATTGAAATGTGTTTGGTCTTTGAATGCATAACAAGATTCTTTGACATATTCACTGTGCTTGTATTAGCACAATGTATAACCACTGGTTCTTCAAATGTAATCCCAATATCCTTCAACATCTACTTCATCCACACAATCTATGTACAATTTATAGTAGCAGCAACATACTCTGATTCAATAGTAGACTGAGCTATACAATCCTGCTTCTTACTTAACCATGAAACCAACATCTTTCCAAGGAAAAATGCACTACCACTTGTGCTCTTTTTATCATAAACACTTCTTTCCCAATCAACATTCGTATAAGCATCCAAAGTAAAATTCTCAGACTTTTCATACCATAAGCCATATTCCAGTGTTCCTTTAAGATATCTGAATATCATCTTAACTGTAGAAAGATGAGTCTTTTTAGGATCTTCTTGAAACCTCACAACAATTCCAACTACATTAGAAATGTATGTTCTAGTGTGAGTTAGATATTGTAAGCCTCCAATCATGGATCTGTACTTTGTCTGAAAAACACTTTGAGATTCATCTGTAGTAGTAAGCTTGCAACCAGTAACCATAGGTGTTCCAACAGGTTTACAATCTTCTACTCCAAACTTCTTCAACAATTCCTTAAGATATTTGGTTTGAGAGATTAAAATACCATGTTTGTCTTGAGTAATTTGCAAACTAAGAAAGAACTTCATTTCACCAATCATAGACATTTCAAATTCATTTTTCATTTCTTCAGAATTTTTTTTGCTCATTTCATCATTTCCTCCAAAAACAATATCATCTACAAAGACATCAAGAATAAAGATTCTATCTTCACTAATTCTCAAATACAAATTATTGTCTGCACCACCTTTTATGAAACCAAGATGTAGTAAATACCTGTCCAACTGAGCATATCATTCTCTAGGTCCTTGTTTCAGTCCATATAATTCCTTTTTCAACTTGCAAACCTTGTCTTGATCATCTATCAAAGGAAAGCCATGAGGCTTCTCAATATAGACTTCTTCCTCTAGATCTCCATTCAGGAATGCAGATTTCAGATCCATCTGATATACCTTAAAGTTCTTGTGTGCTGCATAAGAAAGGAACATCCTTACTACTTCTAGCCTTACAACATGAGAAAAAACTTCTTCAAAGCCTATGCCTTCTTGTTGTTAGTACCCTTTACAAACCACTCTAGCCTTATTCCTTACTACCATACCTTCTTCATTCATTTTGTTTTTGAAAACCTATTTAGTCCCTATAACATTCTTGTCCTTAGGTCTAGGAACCAATTCCCAAATGTTATTTTTCTCTATCTGATCCAATTCTTCTTGAATTGCTTTTGTCCAAGATTCATCTCTACATGCCTCATTAGTAGTTTTTGTTCTACTTGTGGAATCAAACAAATCTCATTTCTCATTCTAGATCTTATCATCATTCCTTTATTTACTTCACCAATAATTTGATTTTCAGGATGGTTTTTCTTAACATACCTTGGTGTCTTTAGAGTATCAATAGAGTCATTCAATCATACCTCAATTTCATTATCAACCTCAAGAGTTTCCTCTTGACTTGCATTCATCTCCATATTCTCTATAATCTGATTATGGTCATACATTCTTTCCTGAATCTGAAACCTCTCATCAATTCTCACATTAGCACTTTCAACTATCTTCCTCAGTCTTAGATTGAAACATTTGTAGTCATTTCTCTTAGTGGAATAACTAAGGAAAATTCCTTTATCACTTCTAGCATCAAATTTTCCTATCTCATCATCCCTTTTGATATAACATTTGCTACCAAATATTCTGAAGTATTTCACAGTAGGAGCATGATTAAACCAAAGTTCATAAGGTGTCTTATTGGTACCTTTCGTGATCTGAATTTTGTTTAAAGTGTAGACTGCATAACCAACAACTTCACTCAAATGCACATGCGACACATTCCCTTCAAGTAACATAGTCATGACAGCATCTAATATAGTTATGTTTCTTCACTCTACAATCCCATTCTATTGTGGTGTCCTAGGAGATTATGTTTGTCTGTATATTATATGTGCTTCGTAGTAGGTATTAAACATATCTGATGTAAACTCTCCACCTCTATCTAACCTCAAACATTTTATCTTCAGACCTAATTCATTCTCAACTTTTGCTTTGAAAACCTTAAACTTATCAAAAGCTTCAGACTTCTCTTTAAGAAATGAAACCCACGTCATCCTAGAATAATCATCAACAAAGAGTATAAAATACATTTCTCCATAGTATGATCTTGTTCTTGTAGGACTATAGATATCTGTATGTACCAAATCCAATTTCCCCTTTGTTGAGTAAGATTTGCTCAAAAACTGACTGACTGACTGACTTCTTATTTCCCCATCACACACTCTCCTGACTGACTTCTGATAGTACATTTCCCATCATTGAATTTTAAATGATATCCATTGTATACAAGTTTTCCAAAACTCAACAAGTTATGTTTAAGTCCATCAACCAACAATACATTATCAGTATTAGTTTTACCATCAAGAGTAATCAATCCTACTCCAATGATCAATTTTGGAGTGTTGTCACCGAATTTGACTACACCACCATCATATTTATTTAGCTAAAAAAACTTACTTTTATCACCAATCATATGATGTGAACAACCACTATTTATGACCCAATCAGATTTCTTTTCAACATGTGAGAAACCATTGCTCTTTCTTCATGAATGGGCTCATCATCTTTAATAGCAATAAATCCAATTTTATCATATTCCAAAATATCATCATCAGACACACCTTCAATAGCATAGTAACATTCCTTATCCTCAGAATAATCCAGTCTATGAAACTTAGGTTTATGCTTAGGAACCCTTGTAGGACATCTAGATGCAAAATGACCAACCTTATTGCATGAAAAACACTTCAGGGGTAACTTTCCTTCAAATTTAGCCTTACCTCTCTTTTCTCTTATTGTGATCAAAGCCACAAGTTCATCTATTTTTCTTTCCTCTTCTACTATCTTTTCCCAATCCTTAGCATATTCACCAAGATCTTCATACCTGTTACCTCTGCTGGTGCTTGCAAGACTTGATAAAACCTTTTTGTCATTGTGCATAGTCACCTTGAACGCAGAATCCACCTTAGGTAATGTATCTCCCAGCTCTGTTTCCTCAAGGGTGGTCAACTTAGAAATTAATACCTCTCTATTCAAGTTCTCTAACAAAGGTATGATCTCTTCTATCACTTGCAATTTAGTGTTGTAGACAGGTGTCAAATATCTAATAATATTTGCAGTCACTTCTTCTTCAATATATGTGCCTCCTGAGTTTCTAATCCCTGTAACAACCTTTTTAACCCTCTATACATATGCTCTAACATTCTCATCATCTCACATTCTTAAAATTTCCATCTTAGTCTTCCAATTCTACAACTTTGCTTTCTTAGTAAACTTATCTCCTTCATCTAGTGCCTCTATCCTTGTCCAGATTTTGTGTGTATAAGCCAACTCTTTAACCTCTGTGAATTCACCGTCAGAAAGTGCGGTGACCAATGCTTCTCTTGCAACCATATTACAGCTAAATAACTTATTTTTATCTGCATCTACATTTTCTAATTCATCTTCAGTCTTGATATGTTCATCCTTCTTAGTAATCATCTAGTAGTCAATCCCTAAGTAGAGTAGGTGATTTCTCATCTTGTTCTTCCAACTGTCAAAATTTTCAGGATCAAATTTTGGACTCTCCTTCCTATAGTACGCCATCTTCAGGATCACCTCAAGCTATTAAGATTTCTCTCAAAGGATCACAAGATCTGATACCAATTGTTAGTAATAATATTCCACCAACACAACTAAGAGGGGGTGAATCAGTTGTGAGCCAAATAAATTAAACTTTAAACTTTATAAACCAATTACTTCATGCAAATCTGAACTCATGAAATGTAACACCATAACACAAGAAATTATTGTCAAGGAAACCATGTAAAGGGAAAACCCATAGTGGGAATTAGCACCCACAAATAATGCACTGAAAGTATTGTATCCCTGTTAGGATATTTAACCCTGTTAGGAGTTGATTATTACATATAGTTCATAGTCTCTATTAAAGGAAAAACCATGTTAGGATTCAAGAGAAACAGGAGGCTTACTGCCCAGGCACACTGCCCAAATGTGAAGGTTAAATCTACCTTCTAGACTCACTATCTGAAATATAGATATATGAGTAACAATAACCAGTGAACTGACTGATAGCAACTTGATTTGCTTAAAAATTTCCAATGAAGTTCATCATAATCACTACCTGTAATCTACATCCAGCAGGCTTCACAAATACAAGCTCGCAACTTTCACATTCCACAACTTCCACTTCACCAAGAAACAACTATTCTTTATACAAATTTACAATAAAAAATTAGCTCATCCTGTTAAGACTTCCCCAGTGTACAAACAATTATATAGACCCTTGCTAAGATACACCCAGTACCTTACACAAGTAAACATCAATTACAACTCATCAATTATACTCCAGGATCTGTAATCCACACTCGCCATCGTCTAAACACATTTCATCATTGTAGTCGACCACAAATAGATCTTCGAAAGATCACACTCTTCAGCTGACGTCACCAAGAACATATCGACCCAAAAATCATAAGTAAAATTCTCCAACATATCTTCTACCACTCCTTAAGCTCGGAAATCATAACTCGCGATCGCATCCAAGTTATCTCCAAAACTCAGAGACCAACTCTGTCACAATTCTTTGTCACTATTCAATACCCAATCTTCACCAAAAAAACTGTAACTTATGCCAACAGTAAGATCAAGCCAAGAGACATTAGATATAAGATCACTCCTCATCCATGTATACATCTTCATGCTCGCACGCTCTAAAAGCTCGCATAGTGTCCATACACTTCTGCCAGTCTTCCCTATACCAATGATAACTAGTTTTTCTGAGACTTCAATTGAAACATATGTTAAAATCAATGACAAAATATGATTGTCAACACTTCTCACAGAATCAATTCCAACAAATAGGTGATAGAAGTAGGAAATAGAAGAATATATCTACTATAAAAAGCTTCATCTTGGAGAGAAGTTGAAGCATAGGCTTACTCGCCTTGGTTCTACAGAGCCTAAAGTGCAGAAGTTCAATCCTCTAAAGGATAAAACTCGTTAGTTGGCCAAATCACTTGGAGATATTGATAGCAAAGCTTGAAATCCTTTGTAATCTTTCCAATCTATTGATTTGAGAGCCAACATATTAGCGAATCTGCTGGGCAGGATTTACAGAATCTCTGGATATCATTGGGTGATTTAAAATATTTTGAGTTTGTTGCAGCATGTAAAAAGTGACTCTTCTGAAGGAGAAGACCCAGAAGAAGAAGATAAATTTTATTGCTCTTATAAAGAGGTGGCCACTCTGTTAAAAATAACTCACTGAAAAGAATCGGTTGCAGCAACCTCAAACACTCAATATGTATCATTATGCATATTCGTATGAAATTCCATACTTAGAAGTACATTACCCACATAAGAAATGTCAAACAAAAACACAAACACAAAGACAAACATTTGTTATTGGAGCATATAAACCACTGAATTTAAATGACATCCCAAATTATCCACACGATTTCCCTATTGAGTTGAAAAAACATGTACCAAATTTTATGGAGATAGATCAGAATCTGTAGTCAAGCATGTGCAAGCATTCTACGAGTTTATTGAAAATTATGAAATTTATGCAGAAGATACAATTATGAAGCTATTTCCAAGATCTCTTATGGATAATGTAGATTTGTTTTTAAGTATGTTACTTGAGTAGAGTATTTCTTCTTGGGAGGAAATTAAAAGGTGGTTTCTAGATTTCTTATGTGATTATATTGAAGATAGTGCACATGTCACTAATGTTTCAGTTTGTTACAACAACACTCCTCAAGCCATAATCAACTCCAATCAAATTATGAATATGTGGTTGATCTTACAGATTTTATTCATGAGTTATTTTCCATGAAGGAATATGATAATAAATCCATGTTGGTTTTGTTTCAAGAGATATTGGATACTTGTGCCCAAATACCTATCAATGTAAGGGTTGATGATTTTTTGTGGGTTGAATTGTTAATGAGATTATACAAACCTAGTACAGTTGATGGGTTTGATGATAAAGAGGAAAGATTATTCATACCTAAAAACTATAGAAGCTTTGATAAATGAGAGGCCTATGATAAAATTGAGGAGGAAAATATTTTTCAAGAAGATGATTTATCTAATAAGGATGCACATTATGACAGGAGGGTGGAAATGAGTACATTTGAAAATAAATTTAATTTTTTTTCAAATCCCTTCTATAGTACGAAGATGAAGGGAAATCAAATTGCATCCTAGCAAGACACTTTCCATAATAAATTTTATACGTACTCAAATCCATTATATGAAAATTAGTGTGAAGATCATCTAAAGGTGGAGCCCATTTGGGATAATATAATTGTGGACATAAATATTTCAAAAGAAGAGAACCATAAGAAAAGGGTGCCAATTTTTTTTTCTCCCAAACAAAAGTACAGATAAAAAAATAAATATAAAGGTGAATATTTCATTTTCCACAGACATTTTAAAAACCCTAAATGTGGTACTCATGTTAGCAATAAAACAAAGTACAAAGATTTCAAATATGAGAGAGATTACAAATTTTATTCTTCCGAACAGGTAAAAAGGCTCTTGGTAAAATATATTAATATTGATGGTAGACATTACAATCAGAAGATAAGTGATACAAGAAAGAGGGTGATGATGGTATTTTCATAATTCTTATATTGTTTTATGATGACAATAAAATTTTTGATAGGGGAAAAATGGAAGTTTGGGGGCTTGGGCCTACCAAATAAAGTTTTAATATGATTTGCAGAAGAGAGGGGATTGGAAAATGGTCTTCTATACCATAGGATAATAGATTTTCTCTATGGTCACAGGGAGCATACGTCTTCATCTTCAGAAAGAGCCATTTTTGAAGTTTTAAATTATTTTTTTTGCAAAATTTAGAGTTGAAGATAAGGAGAAAACCGTAAAGATGACCTTTGAAGTCTTATTGCCATTGTTGAAGTTTTAATTTTTTTTTTTGCAAAATTTAGAGTTCAAGAGAAGGAGGAGAAAACCCTAAAGATGATCTTTGAAGTCTTGTTCTCTATAAGTGAATTTCCCGTGCAATCATGTTTACCACCTATAAATGAGCATGTACATCCATTTTTTTTCCTCCCGAAACCAAATTTGATATATCTTCAGAAAGGCATAATGTTAGGGTATGCAATTCATATGCCACAATTTTTGTAAATAGCCATTTTGAAACCAAAATATCTTGTCACCTATGGTCTTTCTTGTTATTCTAACAGTTTCTTTCAATTTTCCATATCATAATATGGCCCTGGGAAAAATTCCAAAATCCTATGACCTCATCTGCTATTTTTATCAAGCTCATTCCATTTGTACTTTATTTAAAAAATTTCCTACGCATTGCAAAATCAATCCAAGTGGTGATCTTAAAAATTCATTTCATAGGGGCCATACATTAAGGTTAAGGAGAAGAGTGACTCTAAAACCCAATTAGAAGAAGGCACTAGTCCAATTCATAAAAATCAGTCAGAACCAAAATTAGAAATATAACTTTACTAGCAAAATTAAGATAGGAGAAAAACATAAAGTTAGAAGTCAGAAGCATTAGGGAGATAAATAGGTAGCAGAAATCAGTTAAAAGTTGCTATAATAGAAGAGAAATATCAAATCAGAAGTAGAGGATTAAAAGGCTAAGTTGCAGTAGAAGAAAAGGATCATTAGGAAGCAGTTAGAAGCAATCGAACATTGAACCAACCTGTTCAAAGACATATGCCACTTTGAGATAGTGTTAGTAATAATAGTCCACCAACACAACTGAGAGGAGGGAGGTGAATTAGTTGTGAGCCAAATAAATTAAACTTTAAAATTTATAAACCAATTACTTAATGCAAATATGAACTCATCAAATGTAACACCATAACACAAGAAATTGTTGTTGAGGAAACCATGTTAAGGGAAAAACCCCAGTGGGGATTACCACCCACAAATAATGCATTGAAAGTATTGTATCCTTGTTAGGATATTTAGCCCTGTTAGGAGCTAATTATTACATACAGTACACAGTCCCTGTTAAAGGAAAGGCCCTGTTAGGAGTCAAGAGAAACATGAGGCTCACTTCCTAGGCACAGTGCCCAAATGTGAAGGTTAAATCCACCTTCTAGACTCACTTTCCAAAATACAGATATAGGAATAACAATAGCCAGTGAACTGATTGATAGCAACTTGCTTTGCTTAAATAGTTCCAATGAAGTTCATCACAATCACTACCTCTATTCTAAATCTAGCAGACTTCATAAATACAAGCTTGCAACTTTCACATTCCACAACTTCGATTTCTTCACCAAGAAAGAACTCTTCTTTATACAAGTTTAAAATAAACAATTAGGTCGGCATGTTAAGACTTCCCCAGTGTATAAAACATTATATAGACCCTTGCTAAGATACACACGGTACCTTACACAAGTAAACATCAATTACAACTCATCAATTATACTCTAGGATCCATAATCCATGCTCGCCATCCTCTAAACATGTTTCATCATTGTA
>MU228036.1:47498-70153 GCA_018584345.1 Thuja plicata
ATTGCAATTGTGATTAAGGAGAAGATAAGATGTTCCTTTTCAATTCTCAAATGCACAAATGGGAGATCCAAGTTGATCAACCCAAGAGAAGGGTTAATGCACAAATGAATCAACTATTTGGAAAGGACAATAACAAAGGAGATACCTTAAATTCTGTCAATTCTCTGTATAGGAATGATATATGACTGTGATTGAAAAGATCTGAAAAATGCACTAACCTTGAAATATTGTAGATCAAAGAATGCTATTTTCTGAGGTCTATAGACTGTTTCTGGAAAAACTGACAGTGGATACGAAACCGAAACGTAGAGACAAAGAAAACCCAGAAATCATTTTTTGTTCTGATGTCGTCTTATGAAAAAGGTCGACCTTGACCCACAAATGTCAACCCTGACCCAATAATGTCGACCCTGACCTGCATAGATCCGAAAGTGACTTTGTTCGCGGATCCTAAAAGTTTGCCGAAAAGGGTATCCAAATCTGGGTTCAAACCCATTGTTTTGTACCTGTACCTACAATAAAAAAGAGATTGTTTTATTGTGGGGGAGGGATTTGCCTTGGTCAAACCCCGGTTTTGGAATTAACCTCAAATCTATGTAATTGAAATTGCAGAAATGGACAAAGCAAATACATAAATTCACCTTGCTTGAAAAAGTCCTTGTGGAGGATTCAAATCCTTGAATCCACAAGTATGCTTCAAATGTAGAATGTAGAAAGGTAGGATGTCTTCAATCTCTTGCTTGTGGATCTCGAACACCAAGTCTTGAATGGGTTCTTGAATTGGGAAAAGGATTGGAAGAAGGTGGATTGAGAGATCACCAAAAGGGCACCTTGTAGCCTCAATCCTTCAATGGCCTCCAATGGATCTCCTTCATGAAAATGGATACTTGAATGGATGAATGCATGTTTGAAATATTTCTTGCTTGAACTTCACTTGATAATTCTTGATTTCAATTAGAAATGCTTGATGATAATTCTTAATCTTGCTTCTTGATGGTTAGAAGACTTAGAGAAAATGAGAGAGAAAGCTTCCCTTTTATATGAAATTAGGGCACAATCTTCCAAGGAGGCCTACATAGGAGAATTAAATCCCATTAAAGCCTTTACCCCTAGGAGAGGACCTATATTAAATATACTTTCAAAATCAAGGCTTCGAAACCCGAAACAGCCGACCCGGAAGCGGGAAATACTTTTTGCAAAGGCTGACCTCCTGAAACTGCAAGACCCCGCGATCTGAACCCTGGGTTAAGGTCGAGGTTGACCCTGACCTAGGTCAGGGTCAAGGTCAACATAGACCTAAAATGTTGACCTTGACCCTGAAGCCCAGAATCATCAGTCTGCCATCTAGAATGCAGAAATCAGGCCAAACAAGAGTGGAAAGAGGAACAAAACAGGGAGGAAGCCATGTCAAGATCAGGAACCCATTCAAAGCGCTTGTCATGACCCCAAACCACTTACTCGAAAGGCTAAACACATCTACAATGGAAGTGCTTCCATTTTTTGACTATACAATATTAACTGTGTTTTTTAATGTAATTAGCGTTTTTGCAGTGCAATTAGTACTTATTAAGCAATTTATTAACGAGTCAATCTATTTAGTAGTACTTTTTATTCAATTGTGTGTTAATGAGTCAAATCTGTATCAGGTAGTGATAGCTCATGAAACTACCTCTGTTATTTTTTGTATTATTTACTTTTCATAGGTTACCACAGTTAGGAAGGTTCTTACCTTGCCTCTTTCTGATATTATATTCAGAAAACCACTCACTGAGAAACATGCAACATGTTTTTTGTTGATAGGCATGGGAATAACACAAAAAATGTTGCCAAATCCTATGGTTAAAACCAACAAAAAACAAAGGTTAAGACAGGAGATAGAATCAGGAGAAGAAAACAAGCCATTGGTTTCTCATCAGATAACTTGATTGTAATTGTGTTATAGTAAGGAAGTGTTTTAAAATAGAAATCTAGTACAAGCATTTTCTATTGATTTTTTTTTTGCAGCATTTATTTTCATGTAAAGAGTCTTATGCCCCCAAGGCAGAGTATTTCATTTATTTATCTTTGTCAAGAATTGTTAGAAATATTTTTTGTTTGACAAATGAATCTGCATATTGAGACATTTCAATTGAGTGTGATCAAGGGAAAAACAATTTGAGAATTTGGAATCATCAATGAATTTAAATGGGCTCTAATACTGGGTTGTAAATCACTTAAAATGGTAAGAGGGAAATAAGGCATTGAAAAAACTCAATTAAGGCCTTATCATGGCAGAAGGGATTTTTTTTTAAGGATATTATCTCAGAATTTGTTGAGAATTGGAAGGGCAATCTTAGTATTTTTTGATGTGGCCTTTATCTATTGATTGGAATTTTAAAAATATGGGATTTCAACCAGTAATTTGGTCATTTATTTATGAGATTAAGATGAAGTTATACTCCCTACCTGGGTAGTAGTATATACTATTTTTGTCTCTACATTAAATTGTGTGGAGTGAAAACTTAAATTAGGATTTAACGTTTGTTGGTTTTAGGTTTTCCTGTACATGTCTTGTAAGTAGCTACAGGAGCTTAACCCCATGTCCCCATGCGGTTCCTTAAGCCTATAAATATGCTACAAAAATTGAAGATAAATTCAAACAGAAAGGGAAGAGGGACTAATTTTCAAACAATAAGCCAAGGATTGAAGATGCAAGAAAATAGGTGACCAAGGAGCCTCACGCAAACTCACCTAATAATACATGGTGGGATGCAAAAAAGACACAAACAAATATAGGCATGTGGTATGAGATGCATAAGTCCCCAACCCATAATACAAAATATTGTTGAAGTATTAAAAATCTAATGATAGAAATACGAGGAGAGGAAGCTGAACCTGAATCATTACCAATAGATACTTTTGAGAAAAAGGACAGTGATTCCATCATAGAAGCAGACCCATATGCCATAGTTGTAACTTCTAAAGTAGTGCATTGTGAAGATGAAGAGAGACTTTTTCATTCACATATGTGGGTTGATGGAAAGCCTGTGCATTTTCTTGTTGACGGTGGGAGCCAAAGAATTTGATATCTAGGGAGACAGTCAAAAGATTGAATTTGAAAGTGACAAGAAACCCACAACCATACTCTATGGGATGGGTAAATGAGGGACAAGATATTTAAATAAATCAATAGCGTCGTCTATCATATTCAATCAAGCCTTTCAAGGATGAAGTGACATGTGATGTAGCACTGTTGGATGTATGTGATGTCTTGTTGGGGCAGCCTTACATGTATCAGAGGCATGGAGTGTATGAATCTAGGCTAGGTAGAATTACAATCAAGCTTGATGGGAAGAGGTATCAGATACTAGAGGTATGTCCAACACAAATTGCTTCTTTAATTAGTGCTAAACCATGTCAACATTTGATTTCTCAAACTTGATCTTTTGTTCTTCTCGTGCTTCGCCTGGAAAAAACAAATTCAGTTGTTTTTAATACACATGCAAAGGTAACCATAATAGAAAATCAATAAAATTAGATGGACAAAAAAATGATTTCTGTTGAAGAGGTTGCTAAGTTATATTTTGACCATGTTTGGCTTCATTTTGGTTTGTGAAAAAACATTATTTCTAGTAGGGATAGTGTTGACGGGGTTTTGCTGACCGGGTCCGCCAACAGTCATAAGTTGTCACCAGGTACCAGAGGTACCGGCCAACTCCGCCTGTAAAGGTTATCCCAGGGAAGTTAGATTTCCTGAGCCTTCAAGCACCTGGGTGTCAGATCACAACAGTGTGGGGCTCGGTTGAGAGAAGTGACTATTTTTGAGGGGGATAGATGGTTTCTTCAACTCATTCTCTCCAGAGATTCAATAAGGTAAGGTTTCCCCTAGCATTCTACACTTAGCAAATAAAATGAGAAAAGATCCTGCAGGGTTAGAAACACTTCATCTAACTATAGTCATGTTTAAGTGTTCAGGACATCTATAATACTCTTATCTACTATACTAATACTGAAGAAATACACAACCATCAGCTAGTACTTTATCAGTAGCGAGGGAAAAGAGGTCGTTAATCTATTTGACATATCAGAGTAGAAGACATAGAGAACATTGAAACATAAAATACCATTAACTCAGAAGAATGAATGCCAACATCATTGCAAAGAATTCTCCCTTCTTCATTAATGTCTCTTCCAGCAAGCACTGGTGCGTGATACAATGATGGCTCCAGGGGAGCGCCCAACTAAAGAAAATAGAACAATGGAGCATTGAGCTCTGCAACTAGAATGAAAAATCACCTTTCTATTACTATGGACAACAAAATCATGAATTTCGCCAACCCTTGGGAATGGGCCGGTCTGGCTATTTATACACATTCTCTCCTAACCCTAACCCTAACCCTATTTTACATTATGTTTTAATAAAATACAATATCTGGGGGCCATTACTACCTGTGCCACCCTACAAAAGACCTTGAGACAAAATAGGCCTGTCATGCCAGAAGAATGAGATAAGAATATACAGTAGAGGAATCGGCCTCGAGAAGAGAGCTAGTAAGGAGAAGGAAGAAAGTAGGTCCCCTGGGGATTGAGGCTACATGCCTCATAAATGGGAAATGCGGTGCCCTATCTCCAATGCACTAGGTGTACCTCTGAACGGTGCCTCAAGAAGACCACCCTATCAAAAAAAACAACTGTTGAGTCGACGCCCCTTTGATGCCGCCAACTACCTTCTGACAGCCTTTATTAACCGCTCCTAAAAGTGACCGGTCGGCCTCAGGGACCGGGACACGGATCACTTGAAAGAATACAAAATTTGGGATCCGGGACTCCGGGATCCGGGATCCGGGATCCGGGAACTTTCATTCCCAAAAGAATAAAGAATACCCAATGTTTGAGTTTTCTCTGGCCTCCGGAGAAAGCTCAAGGTTGTTTATTATCATTGAAATCCTGGAGGAGGCGGGACATGCCATCTTCTTCTACATCTTTCAGGCCTGCCCTTCGATACTTAGCCACCTCAATTTGTTCCCCCAGGTCTAGAACATTCTCCTTAAATTCATCGGCCATTTTTGCCGCGTCGTGACCACTAAGCACCATACGATTTAATTTTATCATTTGGGCACCATCTATCCCCTCCAGGGATTGATATTGGGACTTCATCATTTCATCAAAACTCCCCAAAACTGAATCCTCTGGCATGCATGTATCTGTTCTGAGGGGGTCAGCCCCAGAAGTCTTCGCTACAAAAGACTTGTATAAATTGAAAGAATATTTTACTACATTGACTTTATCTTGTAGGGTCCCAACCAGTTGCTTGATTACCTCCAATGTGAGGTCAAGTCTGGAGTGCTAGGTCCTCACAAAATCAAATGATTCATCCCCCAGAATTTTAGACTCAGAAATCATTTCCTCTCCCAGGCCGAGGAGTTCTTCAAGCTCTACCTTCCATACTTGATAATTTTCGATATCACCCTCCCACAGGTCAATAAGAGTCTCTGCCTGGTGTAGAACATGCCGGGCCGTATATAAGTCTGGGAGGGTGGATACTAGGAAATGCTGGGTGTTTCCTATTTGCAGGGCGACCCACTCATCGACTGCCTGGACCTTCTTCTTCATTGTTCGCAGGGAGTCTATGTCGCTCTGCGGTAAATCTTCAGATGTGGAAGCCTCTGGAGGAGCGATGTTGATAGGCCGAGCTAGCTCAGTAAGCAACTCCATAAGGTTTGCATTTTTTGCCTTTTCTGCTTTGAGCCTTTGGGCCTCCTTTTCATAACAGGCCTCTACTGCCCTAGCTACCTCCTTTAGCAAATCCACCTCGCCCTGTTTTCCCCTTTTTTCAGCGACACCTCTGCAATGCTGTAATCTCCGGGTTCTGTGGTTGCTTCATCGGTGCCCGGGGGAGGTGTCGCCACAATGGCAACTGTTTCTCCGCCCAGTCTAGTTCAAACAGTATGAACCATTCGGGCTTTCTTGGCCTTTGGTGGGGCCTGGACCTGAGCCATCATTTTGGCCAGGGAGAGAGGAGTTCCGGGAGTGGACGAAGTTTTTCTTTTTCTGCTCTCTACTAACCACTGAGGTGGCAGGGGTGGCTTTTCTACTAGAGTCTGTTCTCTTGGTTCTTCCCTGGTGTTCGGTGGCTACTGCTCCTCAGTGGTGGGGGCCTTATTTGTCCCTTTCCCTATGTCTTCTTCTTTATTAGTAACATCTACCTCAGCGACATCCATCTCCTCAGCCTTGTCCTCTGTATCTACTGCTTTGTCTGGACTTCCGTAGGCTTCTTCGGGGATCTCCTCTTCATATTTCTCTTCCTGTTACTCAGCCTCTGGGACTTCTTCTTCTGTTGGCATGTCCTTTGGTAGTAGGGGAGGTACTAGGCTGAGATTTTAAGTTTGGGCTGCGGTAATTACCTACCCAAAAGTTGCCCCCAGAAGTGGCGCTTGGAACGTGGCGGCTGGGGTTACGGTTATTTCCAAAGGTCTGGTTCCCAGTAGATGCCATTTGTTCACCCTGCCCTTGTTGGTCCACCCCCAGACTCTACATTTCTGGAGCCTCAGAGGCAATCTCTGACTCTGGCTCTGGCTCTCTTTCCTCTACCTATTTTTCTTGCTCCTGTGCAGGCTCTTGCTTCGCGACCTCTTGTTCTGTCTCTGGGATTTCTGCCCCTATTTGTCTGGTGTCCCCCTGCAGGTTCCCAAACTCGTCGGTTGCAAAGACATCATCAAATTCCTCCTGTGAAGGGGGACTGACCAGGGCTTTGGCAGGCTCTGTTTCCTTTTTCGGCTCTAGGGAACTAGAAGAGAGAATTTCTACCTGTGGGGTCTGGGATGTACCCAACCCCTGCTCTGTCTTAGGCTTTTGGCTAAGCCTCTTCTTTCTTTGGGTAACCAAGGGTGGCCCCACATCCCTTATTGTTGCTGCTTCTGTGGGATCCACCCCCATTGCCTTCACCATTAAGGCTACCAGCGACGGGGAGGAAGGGGGACGAATTGGCCCGGCCATGAGCACTAGAGTCGCCAGCCGTGTTATTAATTTCTCCCTCATTTGTTGGGAGGCTACCACTGACTATTTTATTTGTTCCTTTATGGGGACTTCTTGCGTAGGAGGAGTCGTATCTATTCCTTTTCCTTTATCTACTCTCTGCGAAGAAGTCCCGGCCCCTGGAGTTAATGTTGGTGCCGGTTGGGCTGCTCAGCGGGTACTTTCAGGGCACACCTTCTTGAAGTAGGCATGACTTCCCTCAACCACCTCTCGGGTGAAGTCCTCAATTGTAGGCCCTTCCTAGGCATCCCAATTTACCAATGGGAGGGTCATTGTATCGATCCCCTTTTCCTTGTACTAGGGATCAATAGTGGGGCTGACGTCTACGAAGTCCTCCGGGAACCTCCAGAGTTTCAACCTTTCCATCATGTCTGCCATCATCCTGACATAGTGCTGGCTCTGCACCTCCATGTCATTCTGGAAATCTTCCCAGAAATCCTCCATGTGGTAGTGATGAGGCTTTGAGGCTCAGGGAAGTGCCGCTGTAATCTTTCCGTGCAGATCAAAATTTTTCTGTGCGAGGTAGAATTCTTCTAAGTTGTAGCTTTTTAGCTCGTTATCCGCCTCTTTTGCGGCAGTCAGGCTACATGAGTAGTTCCCATAGATGATTGGGAATGGAATATTGGGTATCATCTTCGAGGCAAAGAGTGCATGCACCTCCATTATCTGCCTATAGTATTCCAAGAGCACGATCTTATCCCCACAGTGTTTGGGCAACAAGTAGGGTTTTTCAGAGAAGCCAGTGACCCTAATGTAAGTGTGCTATTGGAATTGGATGTAGTAGTGTCTATAACTTTGGACCAAATTCATCACCTCTGTGGACAGGCGGTATCCTGCATCTCGGGTGGGTGTGAGTAGGTGATAGTAAACGAACGCATCATTTACCTGACAAAAATTGGGGAAGCTGGCCTCCCATTGAACCTGCGGGAAATGGTCCCACGGTGCCTTTTGTCCCGGGCCCATCCTGAGTATGCCGTCTATAAGTAGGCCATGGGCATGGGGTCTCTATTGCACCAGGGCCTAGAAAATATAGGAAGTCATGTAAAATTTCTTCTTCCTAGTCAGTTGAAGGAATTGGGAGTCGACGTGGTTTGAGATTATGGCTGCCCAGTCGAAGTATCCTCCCTTGGTGGAGATGCTGAGGAGGAAGTAATACATCCTTTTAGCAAATTCTTGGGTAGAAGGCTGCCCAAAGACCCGGGCCAACGCTATCATTCCCATCTGAATGCTTTCTTTGAACTCAGACCTAGGAATTTCTATCTTCATCCTCTTGGGGTCCCTCTTTGGAACCTTGAGCCAATGAGTGTTCATGTATACTCAGGCGACATCCTCCAACTGTGTGAATTAGGTCAAGGCATTTGACCTTGTAACCACAAAAGCCTTGGCGAATTGAGGGATCCCCAGACCCGCCTTGAATGTGTCAGGGTCGAGGGATACCAGAGGAGTAGGGTACCCAGTTGGTTCTGCTACTGCTAGCATAACAGCCTAGACAGAAGAGTTATAATTGGCAACCAGCATCAGGATAAGCTCTGAAGATTGCACAGAGCATGGGAAATAAGCCGCCTTAAGAATCTTGGAGTCCCCGATATTGATGGCCAGCTGATCTCCAGCCTGTCGCTGGATGTACATCATTTTTACCAAGGCCTGCATTTCTGGCCATGTCCCGACGCTTGTGTCGGTAACAAGTTTAGCTTTGGACTCAATCTTTGAGCCCATAATAACGCTGTCTTGCATGAACTTCATGGTCAGGGGCAATTTATCCAGGGCCCTTTCCATTTTAGATTTTACTGCCGCCCTGGTAGCCGTCGCGGAAGGTAGTTCTGGACTTCCGAGTGGAGAGGATGCAGATGCCTCAGACATGTTTAGGAAGCGTACTCCAGAAACCTGCAAGGAAAAGTGACCGTCATAATATATTAACAAATAAATACTTTGGGGTCCGGGAATCTTATCACCGTGATACCTACTTTTCCTGAAAAGTTAGTTTTATTCAGAGAAAACCTGAAAAGCATATGCATTATATAAACTTAAGATTTGACTGATCATCCGGGCACCGGGAATTTTTTCACGCTTGGTAAAGGCATGGGATGGGTGATGGTAGAGGGCCCAAAGCCTGGAGAAGTAGCCGTTGGTGATGATGTGTAAAAAGGTAAACCATCAAGCCCATGTGGGCGCCACGTGCATAGGTATTAAACAGGAGTTATGGCAATGACAGCGGAGCCAACTGTCCGAAAATGTAAAAAGTGAAGGCCACTTAGATGGAATTAATTGTGTGCATGGGACATAAATGAGGGTCTAGATGATTTCATAGAGGAGAGAGAAAACTACCTGTTTGAAACCGGCTGAGAGTCAAGTTTCAAACGGGTGGTTTTCTACCCCAAAATGAACTCATGGGCGGAAAACTAGCAACACAGGAAACTCAACCACCTGGCTAAGCTACCTAGAAGGATATACATGAAAGCTGAGGGATATATACACAGGAATAGAGGGATATACAATGAATATACATAAATGTACACATATACACACCATGGAATGACATCCGCAAGAAACCAGGCAAGACACAGAGTATAAAAAACTTTCTACACTATCTACAATCCAACCACTTCTGCGCAGAGGGCAGACAACCCTCTGGCAGAGCTGACCCACCAACGGGTGGCATAACCAGAAAAAGGAAACAACAAAACTGAAAGACAACAAATGAAAATAAGACAGAAAAAACACCAGACAAACAAAAAGAAAACAAAAATGGTGGGAACAGAGATACCAACCTGAGAATGTTGAAAGGTGGAGGAAATGAGGAAGTTACCACAGGAACTCTACAACAGCTACAACTGCCAATCAATCACAACCCGCCACCACGACGTGCTCATAATCGCCTAAAAAGGATGAAAGTGTTTAGCACTGATCGTCGTTAATTTTTTGCAAATCGCTCTGTAATCACTCTAAAATTTCTCTGAGTGCTCGAGTGTTTTAATTATGGTAAATGTGAAAGTGACAGATAACTTCTATTTATACCCGTGGTAAAAAGGTGATCCTCCTCCTTCTGGAAATCTCTGAACAAGCAAACCTCTGGACCCCGGGCCCAGGGATTCCCCGCGACGATCACCTTAGGAACATCATGGCGAAGAATCCCAGAGTCTGGAGTCCGGTTCCCAACAAAGAACAACCTCTGGGACCGAAGTCCCAGAGACGAGAAACAAACCAAACAAAACACAACGGGGAAGAAAACCCCAGAGAAAGGAAACAAAAGGAGAGAAGGCAAGAGCCGCAAGCAAAAACAAAACCAACAAAGGAAAAAAAAGGGGGGACCCAACATTTTGCACACAAAATGTAGGGACGGGGATGTAGGACATAACAAATGGCGACTATCTGGGACAAATGCCTTAGCGTATTTGAGAACTACAGAATCTCTAGTTAGTAAAACTAGAATAAGCCATATTCTCGAGGCGTCTGACAGGCAAAGAGCAATATGTCTGAGAGAATCGATCCAAATGGGATCCAGTCCGTAGCCCTTCATCAGTGGTGTCATGTGTGCTTTGGAAGGAAATCAAGCCGATGACCTCTAGGAGGAGTAGAGAAGAGGCACTAATTACATCAAACTAGTCATCAATTTGCTCATTTCTCCCGGAGACCAGAGTTTCATCCCGCTTTCCTTTTCTTATTATTTTGTTTGTTTCTAGGTGGGAAGGCGGTACTTTTTTCACCATTAAACTTAAGCTTAGCTAATTTCAATGGCGGTACTTCTTTCACCTGTCCACCTATACTTAGATGTTTGAAGAGGGGATAAAACTCCAGACCCAAAAATAATTCTTTAAAGTTTCAGACCTGGATCAACCAACCAGTACAACCGATCTACCCTCGGTGTGTCCGATTACTTATTCCTTATATTACTTGTGTTTACTGATTGCCAGACTCCCGGAGACAACACCCGATGGAGATTGCTCAAAATGTGCCACATCCTGTGAAACAACCCCGGAGACTGGGCCGACTCTACTATGCTAAAGATAGATTCTAAAGTTCATCATGCCGTAGACATCATACCGGAGACCAGAGTTTATGCGAAGCATTCCAATTCCTACAAGACAGAACAAAACGCTGGGAACCCAGAAGAAAATAAAAAATGCAAACAAAAACACCAAAAGAGGACTGCCTCGGAGGGTAGCCGACAAGGCTATTTACAAGACATGGTACCTCGTAGCGAGGCACCCGGAAGAAATATTTACAAGTGGAGGGATTTACATAAAATATAATTTTGGGCAAACTTACCCTATTCAAAGTAGTTCTTGAGAAACTGTCCATTAACGGGCAATGAGATAGGTTCACCAGTCAGGGTGTTAAGGCGGTAAGTATTTTCCCTGCAGATTTCTGAGATTAGGTATGGTCTGAGCTAGAGCCATTGGAACTTGGTATGCTTTCCTTTCTTCTCCCGGGCCTTGTCCCACAACAGGACCAGATCTGAAATCTGAAAAGCTTTGTATTGGGCTCTTCTGTCAAACCATCATTTCATCACTGCTTGATGACGCGCGAAATGTTCAAGGGTTGCATCTCATTGTTTTTCCATTCACACAAGATTTAAGAGCTGAACCTCCATGATGTTGTCCCTGTTGTTGAATTCCTGCATAAACTATAAAACTAGGATCTGTAAGTTAATCGGGAATACTGGGTTCTGGCCGTAAACCAGATGGAACAGGGATGTCCCCAGGACGGCCTTAACACGAATGCGATCCGCCCAGAGGGCCAATTTCAACTTTTGATGCCAATCCCAGGGATTCTGTTCTAGCAAGTGTTTGATCACTTCAAGTAGATTTTTATTCGTTGATTCAGCAATGTCGTTCCCCTGGGGATAATAGTTGCTGGAAAATTTTAAAGTGATCCTCCGGTTGTAGGTCCATTCGAGTAACTATGTCGAAGAAAATGCCGGACCATTGTCACACACCAAAGCAAAGGGCATTCCAAACCTTGTGACGATATTTTCTTCTAGGAATTTGATAACTATGTCTGCCGTATTATTTTTGCACGGTATAGCCTCAGACCACCGAGTGCAGTAATCAGTAGCAGTGAGAATGTATCGGTGATTGGCAGATGAGTTGGGATTGATTTCCCTGATAAAGTCAAATGCCCACTGGGCGAAGGGTCTAGCCTCGAAGACTGGTTGTAAAGGCATAGCCGGGTTACGCTCACGATGCGCTGTGGTTTGGAAAGTATGACATTTTCTAACATGAGTGTAAACATCTTTAAATATATAGGGCCAATAGTATCCGGCCTGAAGGATCTGATGGGCAGTGGCATCAGCTGAGCCATGCCCGGTTCCAAACTGCCCGTAGAACTCATCAATCACCCTTATAGCTTGGTCTCTATCGATGCATCATAGGTACACTCCCTCATATTTTCTACGGTAGAGCACAGAGTTTTTGATCATGAAGTGGGCGCTTTTCATCCGCAAGGCGCGACATTTATTGGGAGGTAATCTCTCCGGGCATTTATTATTTAATAGAAAATATACCAAATCGGTATACCACGTGTCTTAGGTAATAGACTCCACTGTGTAAGCCTAACATTCTATGCGGGGAGTCTCTTCTGACATCGCTCGACTTAGTCCCTGGCCCCGGACTATCTTCACAGGCTGCATTTCTAAGTCATATTCCTGGAGGATGGCCATCCATTTCCCCCATCTTTCGCTCAATTCACTCTGCATCAGTAGAGACTTGACGGCCTGGTCTAGAATGATAACACGCACCTTGCTCCAGAGAATATAATGCCAAAATTTCTTCATGGCACAAACTAGAGCGAAGGCCTATTTTTCTAGTGATGAATATCGGACTTCAGAATTCTTGAAGGGGGAGCTCATGAAAGCTATTAGTCATTCTTCCCCTTCAACCTTTTGAGTCAACACTGCCGCGGTAGAATGCGGCGAAGCAAAGGAGTAAATGTAAAATGGGAGGGAATAGTCCAGATTGGCCAAGACAGGTGCTTCCATTATTGTTTGTTTGATCTAGGCAAACGCCTGCTTTGCTTCAGGAATCCACTCAATCTTGGTATCCTTCTTCATCATCTCATTGAGTAGTTTGACTATTTCTGCGAATCCCGTGATGAACCGCCGGACGAAGTTGATCTTTCCAAAGAAGGATCGCATCTCTTTCTTGCTGCCAGGCATTTGTAAGTTCAGTAATGCTTCGACTCTCTCAGGGTCTATGGATATGCCCTTCTTGGAGATGATATGCCCGAGCAACTTCCCCTCAGTGACCCCGAATATGCACTTCTTGGGGTTGAGGGATATTCCATACCGGCGACATCTCTTGCAGATCTGAGAGAGATGGGCAGAATGGTCACGCCTGTCCCAGGAAAAGATGGTCAAGTCATCCATGTAGATGATTATGCACCGATTCACAAGGCCCTCGAACACAATGTCCATGGCCTTTTGAAATGTAGCCCTTGCATTAAACAAGCTGAAGGGCATTCTCCTGTATACAAACGTTCCCCACTTGGTGGTAAACACTATTTTCTCTCTGTCTTCATACTTAACCATGGCCTGGTTATAGCCAGAGTACCCATCCAAGAAGGACATCATTTGGGATCCATTCACTATCTGCAACACCTCATCCAATGAAGGGAGAGGATGATTATCTTTCTTGGAGGCCTTGTTCAAGTTTTAGAAATCCACGCAAAGGCGGATCTCACCGTTTTTATTTCTCACAGGGACTAGATTTGCAACCCACGTAGTGTGCCAGGTTGGGAAGATTATCCAGGCTGACAACAGTTTTTCTACCTCCTGACGAATTAGGGGCTCGATCAGGGGGTTGACTGGTCTTTGCTTTTGCTGAAAGGGCTTAGCATCAGGTTTCAAGGGAATAGTATGAGTCATGATGGATGTGTCATACATTTTCAAGTCTTCATAACCCCATGCAATTACATCGATGTATTCTCGGAGAACCGCGAGAATCTTCTCCTTCTCCTCAGGGGAATAGAAGGTACGAATGTGGATCATCTTTTCTTCACCGGGCTGGCCGATGTTTACCTTTTCAAACTTTCCTCCCTCAGAGGAAGACGACACCTTCTCCCGGGCCTGAGGGTCTAAGTCAAAGATTCATTCCAGCATAACCATCCCCTTCGAGATGCTTTTAGTAGGTAGGTCCATGATCCCATCGCCTTTGTCACCTTGCCCAATATCGTCGTGGTCTCGTTCTTCCACTATCTGGTTTTCAAAGATGCCAATATTCACCATGAAGGCTAGGATATGCTGATCGTCCTCAAAAACCTGAAAGTGGGTGACATTATCTGGAATGGACGGGGTAGGGACCATCTCAACCGAAAATTGTCGAAGTCGCGAGCCGGCCATTGGCTCCAGTGTGCTGACAGAAATGACGAGGGCATCCGGGACATAGTTTCGTCGCCGGGGAATGAGGTCAATGCCAAAGGCATCAAAATATTCAATAAGACTCCAAACCCGATTGCGGTATGCGGCCAGCCTTTTGTCATGGCATGTGTATTGACTCCGGACTTGTTTAACAATCAACTCTGAATCACCCAGAGCCCAGAGGCGGGTGACACCTTTCCTTAATGCAAATAAGAGTCTAAGGACCAAAGCCTTGTACTCTATGACATTGTTTGTATAGTTGAACTGCAGTCTGTAGGATGCAAGGAATGACTTCCCTCATGGGTTAATTAATTCTACCTCGGCCCCGCAGCCTTATTTGGATCGAGACCCATCGAACTTGAGGGTCCATAAATTATTGTTCATAATCTGGGGCTGGGGAGGGAGAGTAGCCTTTGGATTACTGTAAGGAGACCTAGGAGCTCCCTCCTGAACTACTGGCGTGAAGGTAGGGTTTATTTCCAGAGGCGTTTAGATTTGGGATTCCTGAGGAGGTAGTACCGAAGGGGCGCATTCCATAAGAACACTGGGCTCCGGGGAATCAGCTATATGTTCTTTATTCTGGAAGGCATCGAGGTGCCGGTTAGCGACTGAAAGGAAGGGCCCACACTCAAGCTCTGAATGTTTCTGAAAATGTACTCGGCACCATGTGCCAGATAGGAGTGTAGCAAGAGTTGCTGTGGCACTTTGAGAGTCAATCTCAACTCTCATCTTTTCTTCTAGGTCCTGGGCTCTCTACAGCACCACGGGATCCTCCCCGGGGATGAAATTGAATGTTAAGATTTCAAAGGGTCGGTACACCCCAAGGGAAGTCTTAGAGAAGAAGACCTCATTGACCCTCCCAACCTCGGTAAGGGCCAGTTTCATCCGGGGTTCACTTTCGACCTGGATCTTATTTGATTCTCATTCCTAGGGGAGCCATAAATGGGTGAAGTCGGTCGAAAAGTATCCATTCAAGGACTTAGACCAATTCCAACTTAATAACATCCCGTAAGTCTCTAGAATGTCCACCACTTGGATGTCAATTATGCTGGCTATCCTGGGGTCCTAGATAAGCTGTATCCGGACGTTCTTCAATTCCTCCACCATTTTTACAGCAGTCTTATCCAACTGAATCACTGTACCATTAGATGGGGTGGGATGGAATTCGAGCTTCTGACAAATGGACAAGGGCATGATGTTACCCGAAGCTCCAGAGTCTACTAAGCAATTGTGTATATTTTTGCCTTGGATATTCAGGCCTAGTAGGAAGGGGGGATCCTCATTATTTCCCCAGAAGATGACCGTGTTAGTATCTTTGAACGAGACAGTCTTGGGCAGGTGGCTGATGACCTTTGGGTTCCCCAAGAGCTTCAGAAGTGACTTCTTCTGCTCAGGATGATTTAGCAAAACCTCCATCAAGGTCATGGAGGTGGTGGTCTTTTCTAACACCTTTGTGATGTCAAATCTGCCTCCCAGGAATTGGTGATTTTCCTCGGCTAGGTCTTTTGCTTGGTTGGAGCTTGGACCCTTTAGAGGAGCGGGTCGGTCAATCGTGTTATTCCAGGGAGGAGGGGTGTCTTTGATAGGAGGCATGGGCATGTAAGTTGGTCCTTTACCAACCTGACTCTGAGTATTGTATGGAGTCCACGGGTTGGTCAAGGCGTTGGGCTCAAATGGCTGGATAGATTCATCAAAGAATCCCTGCAATTCAGATTCCTCTTCATCCTCCCCGGAAGTTCCGAAGAAGATGGTGTCATAGGTGATGGCACTTTGGGTTGGCTCTTGAATAGGAGGCTCTGGAGGGGTGGCATCATGCGATTGCTGTCTATCTAACTGGGAGATCATGATGACCTTTTCCAATGTGGCACAATTTACCTTGTTGTGCAAACCCATGTCATGCAATCTACACCAATTAGTCATGGGATGGAAGTCTGTGACTGGTGTGAAATGTGATGGTCCAGCACCGTTTTGGTTGGTATTTTAGTTTGGAGGTGGGCCTCCGGTGTTCACATTATTATTCCATTGCTATTGATTGGGCCTAGGCCTGTTGTTGAAGTTTCTTCCCCCAGTGTTGTTGTTTCATTGGCCGGAGAAAATATTTCTGCTCTGGGAGTTTGAATTCTGGGGTGTGTAAGACCCCGCTTTCAGTTGACCCATGTCCACAGTTAAGGTAGACAGCATTCGCCAGAGGGATTCAACCTCGGTGGTCAACTGAGTGTTGGCGTCATAATGTGATGGTTGTTATTGTTGGTTTGGTGGGAAGGCAGTAGTATTAGCCAGAGTCGAGGGCAGCAATCCTCCAGTCACGAATGATTGAAAGAAGGGCACTCCGGACGGTTGCGTCTGAGACTGTTGTGCCTGCTGCGACTGATTCCAAGGGAAAGTTTCTAGACCGGGTACCGTCTAGGTCTACATTGGATATACGTACCAGGCCTGCTAGTCTAGCAGGGGTGGTGGAGGATTCACTGCCATCGAGGGAACACCCATTGCCAGATTGGGGTTATACCCCCTGGCATACGCTATTCCGTCGGGGATCATGTTGAAGGGCATACTCTGCCCGATCCCGCCCAGGGATTTGTTGAGACCATGGGATAGTTCTAGAGCTAGGTTGTAAACTTTTGCCAAAGTGTCCCGGTCGCCCACGGCGATTGTTCTCCAAAGGAGAGTGGCGATGAAGGGGTCCATCGCATTAAGGTAGGTCTGTATGGTTACTTATGGGGATGGAATAAAAGGTCCCGTGCACCGCTTTAAGGCACGTTGGAACCGATGGTTGAATGCTGCAAGAGGTTCATTGGGTTCCTTCTTGATGGAGATGAACTGGCTATGGGACCAGGCTGGGTCCACATGTACGCGAAAGGTAGCTAGGAATGCGTCCTCCATGTCCTGCCAACTATTTATGGAGTTGGCATGAAGGTTAAGGTACTAGTTTAACTCACCTTTCCCTAAAGACAAGGGAAACATCCGAGTCACAATGTCTTCATGCTGGATCTGGTGTCGGTTCATGGCATCCTTGTATGCCTATAAGTGTTCTTCCACGGTCTGTGAACCTAAGTGCTCATATCGTGGGCAAATCTTCTCCGAGTGGGAGGGTCAGTCATTGATTGCGCTCAAAAAAGTTCCCATTGGGGACCCGATGTTTCTGAAATATGCGGCCATTGGGGGAAACAGATTTTGGGTAGTCTGGGCACTGGTTCCTGGGATTGCCTGAGAAGTTTGGGTATTCTGAGGTATGCTAGACCCCCAGATAATAGTGGCTAGTATGATTTTCAAGGTCTGTTTCTTTTGAGCAGGAGGCTTGAGTTGGACAAACCTTCTGGGATTCGGGGTAGACCTAAGGATTCTTTCAAATTTTTCTGGGGAGAAAGACCCAATTTTGCTGAAGGCTTGACTCCTAAAACTATAACTCGGGGAACCCTCAGGAGGTGTAAAATCAAAATCTCAGGAGGGAGATGAGTTCATGCCCTCCTTCTAGCGCCAATTTTTGTTGATGGGGTTTTGCTGATCGGGTCCGGCAACAGTCACTTCTCTCAACTGAGCCCCGCACTGTCGTGATCTGACACCCAGGTGCTTGAAGGCCCAAGAAATCTAACTTCCCTGAGATAACCTTTGTAGGCGGAGTTTGCCAGTACCTCCGGTACCTAGTGACAACTTATGACTGTTGGCGGACCCGGTCAACAAAACCCCGTCAATAGATAGCAGGTTCATCAACAAATTTTGGTCTACACTATGGGCTAAAATGGACACAAATTTGACAAATTCCACAATATTCCATCTCCAAAGAGATGGGAAGACAAAAGTGGTGAATCGAATGATAATTCATATCTTATAGATGTATCATTCAAAACATCCTCGGACATGGGATTCCCAAAAATTAATTGATAATAGGAGACACCTAGTTCATCAAATTTTGGAGCAGAGTAATCAGAAGTATAAGGAAAGGCATGATAAACATATAACTCCTCATCACTTTCACTTTGGTGACAAGGTATGGCTACATCTTTGGGAAGAGCACCTTCACAGACCAAACATGAAGCTTCTTCATCCTTGTTATGGCCCATATACTATTGTGAAGTAGGTGGTTCGAGCTGGTCAGTATTCTCATCAAGGCAATTAGTTAACTAAGGAAAAAATTGAAGAAAAATTTCCTCATATGTTGCAGAAGATTAGTGCAATGGGGCCCATTACCTCTCAAGGGGGAAGGAATGGTTAGTTTTGATAAGCAACTATCTTTTCTAATTAAATACTTGATCCAAGTAAATAATGAAACTCATGTCTATCGGCTTCATAAAACTAATTATCCATAAAATATAATCCACTGTTAGTCGGATGACACTAACTATTTTGCTTGGTCAACACTGAAATCCTTCAATGCCTAACCAACACTGTAATGCTTGAGTTAACTCAGTTAGAACTAAAAAACACTTTGGTCATCTTTAATGCCTAAGAGAACTCGACAGACACTGACTTTGCTTGGATAGGATTAGACATTTGTGTAAACATAAATGACAATACACAATTGAATAATTTTCATCAACAATACACATCCAAAAATGTTGAAACCAGCTGAAGTATGCTGAACTTCTATTTGTATATTGTTTGCTTTCATTGATTTTTGTTAATCTTTTATTTTTCTATTGCTTGGTGTGGTCCCGATGATCCTACAACATCAAATAAACTGGGTGTATGTGATAAAAGCTCCTATATTAAGGTGGAAAATCCTCACATCCCTCAATCTTGTTTACTTGTATGCTAAGGTGAGGTCAGAACTATCTCCTTGATTGTTATTGCTCTTCTTGTTTATGCAAGATCACACTCATGGTTATCTCAGCTTTGAATGCCTCGATACTGGTGCACTCTTGCAACATCAACTAGAAACAACATTAAGGTCATCTCAGATTTTATGCCCTGATGCTTATGTCATTTTCTCATATTTTATCTGATGAAAGTCATATTCATATTCTTATGGGTGCAGTGGCACCAGTAAGGATTGTATTGACTCCGATGTTGCAAAAAAGCTCGATGACAAAAATTTTCAACACTAAAGGTTCGGTGACTACACCTTAGGTTGCATTCATGTTAGTCTTGCATCTGCATGGTGTTGAAATCTGCATAATATTGATATCTTCCTTTAATGTGAAGGATCTGAGGTTCTTATCGATCAATATTCCTTTTTCCAAGTGGTCAGTTTTGCATTGATTGATGTGAAAATGACACCCTGGCTAATTCGACTATCCTGATTCCGTTTTCAAGATCAAAATCAAAATCTGAAATTGACCTCTTGCACAACCAATGTAAATCTCTCATGCTTTTCTTCTAATCAATCCTTGTATCATACTTTTGGTCAATCTCAGTCAAACATAACCTCCCATCAAGTATAGATTCTATCCTAACCACTTGGGAGCCATTTCTAATCAGATCAATGTCTTCTTGCATCATGTTATAAATCAAATTGTTTTGCATCACTGGGGCACCTAGCCATATTTGGATTACACTCTCAAGGGGGTAGGATCAAGACATCAACATTCCAGTGATCACATCCTCAATCAAAACCCCATCACTTGGGGCATCTCAGCTTCATCGCATCAAATCAAGTTGAGTTCATCTTAAAATCAAAGGCAGCCTAATCAATGGTCTTATACAATGATGAATACACTCGAAACTAGACAAGATCGGTCTTATACGAGCTATTCATTATTGAAACCAGATACATTGATCAAATTGGCTTCATCATTTCAAATCAAGTCAATTTTATTGCTAATCAAATCTCTTAACGGTAATTTAGTCTCATCGCTTCAAATCAAACTGGTTATTCATTCAAACTCATCAAAATGTTTAAGAGTTCTTGGCAGATGCCCAACTTCATCGCTTCAAATCAAACTGAGCATTATGTTTTATAACTTTTGATCAATCTTTGTCCAATCAAGCTCAAAGTCTGTCTTCTTTAAAAGAATGGTTTCATCGCTTCAAATCAAACTATTATGGGTCTTCTCGCTAACAGGTCTTTTAATCAATGCGCTGATCACAGATCAATTCAAAGAGGGGCAAATGTAGTGACCTAAAATAGGTCACCTAAACCCTAGACCCCTAATCTCGATCTCATATCAAGAAACCCTAATCTATATAAATCTAAGTCCTAAACCACATAGGCAATTCATCAATTTCAAGCTAATCTGACATGAATCCTAAGTCCTAATTAATTATCATACTTGATTAATTAATTAATTACTAAAAATACAATATATTGGCAAATAAATCTTAAGTTAATTATGTAATTTATATTATAATATATTAATTAAATAAAATTACTAAATTGTCAATAAAATTCAAAAAGGAATTAAATTAATCAATTAAATCTTTAAAAATGCATATGATGTCATCAACTAATTTTTGAATTAAAATGTGCATTTAAAATCTATTAAATCTTTAAAAATGCATATGATATCATCAACTAATTTTTGAATTGGAAATAAATTTGTTTTATTCAGTTAATTTATTATTATCGTTTCTCATTTTGGAAACAAAGCTGTTAACTAAAAACTAATTTTGGAAGTTTCCAAAATAACTGATCAGTCAATTCAGTCAACTGACTCTTTCGACCAATCATCATCTTTGCACATGGATTGTGCTTCCTTAGATTGAATCCTGACCACTCTTTGGCTTTTAATCTGGACTGTTGATTCAACGTAGATTTTCTATAAAAGAGAGCCTCATTTCATTCACAAAGGTTCCCAATTTTAGCTATCGTTATTATACTATTTTTAGCATTCAAGAATTTTGCTTTCTTAGTTTTAATTACTTAGATTTGTTACTTATTATTTTTAGCTGCATGCAAACTTCATAATCTAGAGCACTTTCAATTTGGGCTTTAAAAAGAAGAAAAACATTTCAATTTGGTGTTATAAAATCGATCTAATTAGCTTCGGAATCAATCTTGCATTTGCATATCATATAGAATAATCATTTCATTTAGCTTTCAAATCCTTCATTTCAGATCTGGTGTAGTCATTATTTCTTGCAATGACCTGCGAGCAAGATTCAAACTCCTACCTACTAGAAGGAAATGAGATGATGTCGGTTAGCCTTGGGCATTTTAGTCTTCTGATTTTATCATTTTCTAACTAGCTAACCCCGTAATGATTTATTGAAGTGTGTGTTTGCAGCTGCAGGTATCTAACACAATTTCACAAGCACAATGATTTGTTAGAGTGAAGAAGTATTTTAGCATTTGCATCGATATTGAGTTGCAAGGGATTGATGGTTGTAATTAGTTGAAATTATTGAATAATAATATTGGACTCTCTGTTTGGTGGATGTATTCCAAGATTGGGTGAACCACGTCAAATATGTGTCTTTCTTGTTATGCTTATGTGTGCTTTATTCCTTTGCATTACTGATTATATTTGCATGTAACTATTAGATTTTTATCTTCTAATCCTAACACCCTGCTCTTTTGGTGGACAAGAAAGGCACAAAAAGGTTATCACTTCCACCAGACTACATTCTAATAGCTTCATATGTGATGATATACCTCACCTGTGAGGGTCGGTTGTCATATTTGCATTCTATCCATTTCAAGTTACCTAGCCACATTTGACACAAAAATCAAAGAATGAACATTTCAAATGTCCTATGCAATTTTCTTCTTTGCAGTGCTACTAAGGTCCAAAAAGGTATGCATAATTCTGTGTCGCACGACTGCTTAATTAAGCTTGTAGTTGAAAGGGCATTGAGGGAAATTTATATGATGTCTTGCGACGAGTTTGTGGCTATTAAAAATTTCAAACAAGAAGTTGTAGGGTCTGGGGGGACTCCATTGTTCCATAGGGCTAACATGCCTAATGGGACTTTTAAAATTAGGGAAGATATTTTACCCTCAGGGGTCCAATTTAAGGAAACCCCTATAATAGCAGCTCCTACAGATGAACATACTGCCGAGGCTCAAGCCTCAAAGACCTCTGCTAATGACACAAAATTTGTTCCACCAAAACCTAATTTTGAGAGCACACCCCTAGAGCTCTGTGAAAACTAGGTCAACAAGAAGGAAGGAAAAAGGAAAGGAGGAGAATGAGATAGAGAAAGAGGAAATAGAGAAACAAGACACTGTAAAAGTCTCTCCTTCCCCTAATAAAATAAAAACTCAATAGAGAGACTCTCCTATGGCATTGCTAAAAATAAGAGCCCTCCAAGGAAAACCATAAAAGGAAGTACCTCTGAGGTTAGGAAAGAAACATCCACTAGGAAGAGTCATAGATTAAGAGGAAAACCCCCAAAGAAGACTCGGGAACAA
>MU228036.1:89131-114685 GCA_018584345.1 Thuja plicata
TTCCTTCATCACTCTTGGAGTCAATTTTTCTATTTCTATCATCTTTTAAGATATAACATTGACTTCCAAAATTTTTGAAATAACTTACATTGGGTGTGTATCCATACCATAGCTCATAAGGTGTCTTTCTTCAATTGTACTCTATTAAGTGTGTAAAAAATAGTACTAACAACTTCCCTCCAGAAGATTTGGGTGATGCCTTTCTCTATCATCAGTGTTCTTGCACAATCAACTATTGATCTGTTCCTGCTCTCAACAATCCCATTTTGTTGTGGTGTTCTTGGTGCAAAAACCTATTTTTTTATACCATGCTCATTACAAAAATTAGTGAATTCATCTGATATAAACTCACCTCCTCTATCTGATCTTAAACATTTTAGATTCTTACCACTTTGTTTTTCTATCATGGCCTTATACCATTTAAACATCTTGAATGCTTCAAATTTTTCTTTTAGAAACATAGCTGTCATCATTCTAGAGTAATCATGAACAAAGAGAATAAAGTATCTATCTCCATAATAACTCTTTGTCCTCATGGGTCCACATAAATCAGTATGGACTAATTCTAGAATTGCATTAAATGTATGGGTTTTGCTTTTGAAACTAGACTTTGTCATTTTACCTTTTTGACAGTTTTTACACATGATGTTGTAAGGCTTGGTCATTGTCGTTCAGCCTCTGACATTCCTCATTTTGCTAATTTTCATCATGTTGTCAAAGTTCACATGACACAGTCTTTTGTGTCATAACCATATGTCTTCATTTGTAGCAATCAAATAAGTGGAGTCAGTATCATTTAGATATAATAAGTTACCTTTTGTCTGCTCACCGGTACCAATCAGATTTCCAGATTTGTTGAAGATCTTTGCCTTTTTGTTTTTAAATGCTACTTTGTGACCTGAATTATTCAACTGAGAAATACTCAATAGATTATAATTCAATCCATTTACTGAATAAGCATTCCAACATTTTATCTGGTTATTCAACATTATTGTTCCTCTACCTTCAACTAGACAAGGAGTGTCATTTCCCATTCTTACGGATCCACCCTTGTAGTATTCAAAAGTCTCAAACTTTTGCTTATCACTGGTCATATGATGAGTGTAGCCACTATCTATGATCCAAACATCATTTTTTCTAATTTTAGATATGAGAGCGGTTTCTACATACCTTTCTTCATCATTATCTGAATCATCCTTTATAGCCACAAACACCATCTTGATGTCTTCATCATATTCGGTGTCAGTATCATCATCCTTGCATTATGCTAGGTAGCTGACCTTCTTTCCTTTGTCCTTATAGTCTCGGGTATCTCTTCTTTCTGATTGTTGGTAGCTTCTGTAATCACCTCTGTCAAACTTCTTCTCAAAAGATCTGTCATTACTTTTGTCATCTTTTCTTCTGTTAGTACATCTTGCAGCAAAGTGTCCAATCTCTTTACAATTAAAGCTTACAAGTGGTAACTTGCCTTTGTATTTACCTTTGCCTCTCTGCATTCTTCTAGCCATAAGTGCTTCTATTTCATCTAGATCTTTTTCTTCACTTTCACTTTCACTGTCTCTTCTAGATGAGTGTCTATGACTTGATTTGCTTATCTTCATAGAAGACTTAAATGCAAATTCTAAGTTTGGTAAGACACTATTGTCAAAGTTATTCATCTCAAATGAAATTAGTCTACCAATTAAACTATCACGAGTAACTGTATTGTTTTCTACTGCTCTCATTTCTTGAATGACAAAAACTCTAATAGCATATGCAGGCAATAAGGTTCTTAAGATTTTACTTACCATAGTATCTTCTTTCAATACACCTCCAACTCCTCAGATAGCATTGAATACCTTTTTAATTCTTGTGTTGTACTAAGTGATTTTTTCTCCTTCTTTCATTTTGAGATCATCAAACTTTCCTTTAAGGCTTTCTGCCTTGGCTCTCAAAACAATTTTGTCACCACCATGTACAAGCTTCAATTTGTCCCACATCTGCTTTGTGGTTTTGCATTCTTTGACATCTTCAAATTCAGCATCAGAGAGTGAGGAAGCAAGCTCTATCATCATGCCATTATGTTCATGCTTCTCTCTCATTTGTTCAACTGTTGGTGCTCCTGTGGGCAACACATATTCAGTTTCAAGGAATTAGTAACATCATTACCAATACTTGATAAGTGGAGTCTTATGCTACTTTGCCATGAAGCAAAATTATCTTTGTTCAACTTGGGCATATCTTGTCTGTTCATCTTGTGATCTTTGACTTAGGTCTTGAAACCTTCCTTCTAATCACACAATCTTTGATACCAATTGTTAGTAATAACTGAGAGGGGGGGTGAATCAGTGGCCTCAAAAACTTATCCATATTCTAACCACCAATCAAATAAAGCTCAGATTATTATGTCCCTACAAGATGCATGCCATGAGATACTTATAATGATTATCTGTCTGTCGGTTTACCTTGTCTGTCCTTATTCTCCTTGATTACCAATAGGCAATATAAATATTTACCAAAATACACTAAATATGTAGAGTATACCGATAAATCCAATGTTAACTATGTCAGATATAAAACAATAAAGAAATGAATCATACACACATAACACATGAATTTTTAACATGGAAACCCTATTAAGGGAAAAAACCACTATGACTGGTAACCCAAATTTTCACTCTTCTGAAGTGAGCCCTGTTAAGAGCCAATCTTGTTAAAGGTTACAAACACACTGTTAGGTGTGACTTTGTTAGAGGATTTTGCACATATAGGTTGTCACTTAGTATCAGAAATCTAATACTACCATCCTTGAATCAGCCTCTCTCTTAGACCATCAATAGGCATCAGACATATCCAATGCTAATTTCATGAATCAACCTTTTTGGCACTCCTTGGGATGTACCTTGATATATAGAAGATTGTTAAGTCCTGCTCTATTAAGAGACTTGATGCTTCAATGGTTAAACTAAAACAAATTGACATGTTTCTAATGTAACTTGAATTGCAGATTTTCAGATCTACTTAAGTACATTACCTCTCTGATCAATGTATCAAATCAATTCTTTTGTGCTCCATACTTTCTGCTTTGTGATGTTGTGCTCACTGTTCATCGGTGTCTGTAGAATTCATTAGCTCTCCTTCAGCTTGATTGATTAGTACTGCATGAAGTTATTCTTCATCAGTTTCTCTTCAACATCTTCTTTCTATTCACTCCCCTTAATCCCTTTTCATGTGATTGTGATATTGAAAATGAATTAAGCTTGTCTCTTATATAGACATGATATTCACTGTTTCTTGATTCTTGATTCTTGGCGTGAAATTTTTTTTAGCCAATTTGATTTAAAGCATAAATCCTTATTTGTCTCATGGTTATCTTCATACCAACTATACAAATCTTCTTTAAATCAATCAATTAACTCTGGTCGAATAAAATAAAGAAAAAAACTAGTTAAGTCTATCTTTAGCTCTTGCTAGCTAGATATTTTGTCATTTTCTGAACCCTCTATTCTGTCGGTCAACTCTTCAGTTAGTCATCAGTTACAACTATCAATTCCATCAGTGTGACTCTAGTTAGCTTCGAGATCTCCGTCTGTCAGGCAACTCTATTTTTAGTTCATCGGGCATCCTATGGTTTGCTTCGTCGGGCAACACTGTCTTCTACTCATCAGGTATCACCATGACTTTTCTTCTTTGCCTTTACTGATGGTGTGCACTCCGTCGGTGTTTTCTGTCACTTAGTGAATACTTGACTTTTATGCATTGCTGAAGGCATAACCTTTGTTCTATTGATTCTCTGAATTCTTTGGCATTTTATACATGATCGTACAAATGATATCAAGTTGACATCAATGACAATACAAATCATTAACTTATTTAATGCCTTGCATTATCTTCAACTTAACACTATCAAACATTTAATCAGTTACATGTCATCAAATTGGTTTGATTCATGGTTTGCAACAGTTGGTGACTCAATCAGAGATTATATGTCCATAGATGAAAATTTGAGAGATTTCATGTACACTACTTATGCTAGGATTGTGGTGGAGTTGGACATCACTAAAGATCTTCTAGTAGAAATTATATTGAATACCAATAATCATAGATGGACACAACCATTAGATTACAAAGGCATAATTTTCAAATGTTGGAGATGTTATAATACAAGGTGCATTGCGACAGAATGTTCAATTATTAAATTCAAACCAATTTAGGAGGCCTCTTGGTGGAAAGATAGTTCTCCAAAATAATATACTATTAAGAAATCTTCCAAAAAGAATGCTTCTTCCCCTGAGATTGATTTTGAGAAGAAGGATAGGAAGAAGGTTGATGTGCCTACTTCAAAATCAAAGGTAGGCCAAAATATACCTTAGTTAAATGATTCTTATTTCTTAGAGTGGGCAATGAGTTATGGTGTAAATTCTCCAAGTTCTACTCCCACTTTCACTTCTAAAATAGCAATAGAACAATCTTTAGAGTCTACAACATTAGCATAAGGGCGTTGTAGCACAAGGGATAAGTGCACTCTTCTACCTCAAGCTTCAAAGGTGTCTTCAGTTGGGGTGGGTAGCAATGATGGTCCAACAATTGATATTTTTCTTCTAAAAGACCCAGGATGGACAAAATTTAAGCAGGGGAAACACATTGCATGACATTAGATGACTTTGAGATACTCCAAGAAAGAGTAAAAGGTGGAATTGTAAATATTTTATTCAGCCACGTGAGGTGAAAAGTAGTGATTTTGTTGTTGTTTTAGGTAGAAGTGTTGAGTTCAACATAGTATAGTTTTTGTTACTGCCCGTGGAAACAATAACCTTATATGTTTTGGCCCATAAAGCCTTATTTTTTGTTTATCCCCAGTTGAGGATCTTTAGATGCATCCATATTAGAGATTTGATGTGCTTCTTATTTTTTATTAATTTTATATATGGGAGGGAACCCCATGTCCACAACTTCTTAGAAATCAAGATAAAACTTTATAAGATTATTGAAATATTTTATCAATATTTAAAGAGTTTTAATAAATAATTATATCATAGAGTTAGTTATAGGTGTAAATAACCATCTTCCATATTTCTTTTATCAAATAAACTTTGCTACTTTTATCTGATAGTCTTATCGCCAATGGAACTAACCATTGCATAATATATAAACATGCATCAATATATTGGAGTTACTCAAATCTTGTATGTGTACCCAAATGAGATAGTCAATTAGTAACACAATATCCAAAGCTCTTTGAGTATACAAATTTTGTGGTACTTATTTATTTCCACATTTTTGAGGAAATATAGTCAAATCTAGAACATTAAAGTTATGTTAGTATCTCTTTGAGGGAGGGCAATCAATTAGCAGACCACTTGGCAAACCAAGGATGTGATGGACATGAGGTAATATCCTATAATTATGATGCAATTTTAAGTCAGGATGCCAAGTTACAAGAAATTTATAATCTTGACAGATCGACATATGTAGGATCATCTCCAAATATGCGGATGTGTGATTGGCAACTATATAGATATCCTACTTGGAATCATCACTTGGTGATAGTTAATGACAGCGTAGCACCACTTCACATGGAAGTACGACCAAATCTATGTGATAGAGAGGAATGCTATTACATGATGAAAGGGCAACTCTTAATTACCAACTTCCTACAATTACAAGACCGTCATGATGATAAAAGTACATTGTTTAAGTTGCCATGTAATTTGATCATTAAAGGATATATGTGATTAAAAGATATGCACCCCATATTATAAATGTGCGTTGTACTTTTTATACTTCAACTATAGATTCTGGGAGATTTTCCATTAATTGGCATGAAACATAACCACCCGGCTGAGATCTACAAATACCCTTCTTCTCATAACGTGCATTCACAATGCCTTGTAAGTATTACACAGTGCAAATTATTTGTAGGAGAGTAAAATGCTTCATAAGGAATTTCCTTCCTGCCAGACTTGCGGGCATTTTCATGATGAACTATTACCAAGGAACTATAGGGTATACATCTCTCCACATGCTTCTGAGTCTCCATTCCCAAACATAATTGAAGGACCAGAACTTGACCAAGTCTTTATCGTCAATTCAATGTTACATTATAGGGATGTCTGTCCTATTGTTGGGGAGCATGTTTTGTCTCCCAGAACCAAAATAGTGGTCTTCCCCTCTCAACTGGTGTTGATATTCCTTTCCAACATAATGGACATGCTACAGTCGGTGGAATTGGTAGTCTACGTCGCTAATAAGATCGTTCGGCCTCAATATATTCATGGAACACGGCTCACGATGACACTCTAGAGGTATAACCTTTGGTCAAGCAATGCATTGATTGGGGGACTGCTATTACATCAAGATATTATGGCCAGTCACGAACACCTAATGGCATATGACAAATTCAAATGGGTGATGGAACAGAGGAGCTTCCGAGTACTAAGCAACAATATGAAGATTGTGGGTACGGTCCTTGGGAAACCACTGGTGGATAAACTCCGGTGTCTGGCACATTTGATCTTGGATCTTCTACTTTTGCCACTTCCTCTGGTTCAACCCTTGCTCTGCTACAAGGTTCCCTCTGGGAACTCAAAACAAGTAACTGATTTGAATGCACCACCCTCGCCCGGTCACTCTTCCAACATTCGCCCGACGGCCCAGAACACAATCGATGGATGGGAAAGTGAAAGTGTTGTGGTTCTGCTTGCCGGATGGGAAAAAGCGTGGGATTCTTCTATTCCAATGGAAGAATGATTGACTGTGAAATAAAAGCATGCATTTTGGATACGCCATTTTGTGAATTCATGTAAATAGGTATATGGCTTAGGCATATTTAGTAGGCCTTATTTGAAATTTTGGTACTCTGTAATAAATAGAAAACAATATCATAGTATAGTTTTTGATCCCTTCCATAATTTGGGGGAAAATTCTAGGGAATATCTTTGTTTTATGCATCACTCAACCATAATTAGTGGGTTTCATGTGGAAACCAAAATGTAAGCATCGTTATATAACCTATTAGGATTTGTGGGTTTTTTGAGCAAATTCAAATGTAAAAGCTGACATATACTAAATTGTATATGACTACAATCCCAGGGTTTCTTCCTGATTCTTCCACAGGGGAGTCATTGAATCAGTATATATTAATATAAATATGGTGGACACCCCACTTTGGCTTAAAAAAAAAAAAGTTATGTTAGTATCTTTTTGGTTGACATATTTTTGTTGCTAATGTAAATGTTTTATAAATATACCATATATGTGACACATGATGCAAATAATAACTATCATTTTGAAGATGTCTATGATTTTATTGAGATAGTTGAAAGAATGGTTGGGGAGATTCTTGTTCACTAGCTAGAAGGAAAGAGTCATAGTGCAACTTTTGTTCTTGCATACTTGATATTGTGAAAGGATGAAAATAATGATTTTCAAGGTAATTTCTACTAACATGGTACACTATTATTTTTACCCAGTAAATGTTTTTGGATCTTTGATTTATAATTTGGTAATTCGAACATGGGGTGAGAAAAATCTCACATACACTCTTTTAAACATCAAGCTCTTATGGAAGCATGGACCCAACTAAAGAGAGTGCATCATCATGCACAACCAAAATGATGGATTTTATTTGAATAACTGAGAGGGGGGGTGAATCAGTGGCCTTAATAATAATTCCAAAAATCCAACCAAAAACTTATCTCTCAAATATAATACCCTCAGTTATCTTTCATTCCCAATTTCAACAAGATGTATGTCATAAATAACTTTAACAAATATAAACATCTCGGTTGATGATATAGCATTTATCTTTTCTAGACTTTACCGAATAACAGTAAATAAACTTAGAGTTAACCGACCAATCCAGTTTCAATAATGTGTAAAATGAAATATCAATGCAATGAACCATATACACATTTGGCACATAGATTTTTAATGTGGAAACCCAATATGGGAAAAACCACCTGGACCAGTAACCAAAATAATTTCACTCTTGTAAAGTGAGCTTGATGAAGAGCCAACCCTGTTAAAGGTTAAAATACACATTGTTAAGTGCAACCTTGTTAGAGGATTTAAAACCAACAGTTTGTCTTTTGACCTAGCACTCACTATGTTGTCAACAAGAAAACCTTTTGATATTCATGAGTATCTCAATAAAATAAGGACTGCTAAATCCCACTTGGTTAAGATATTTTCTGAATCAATGGTTAAACTAATACAATAAATGATCTATTCAAATATACAACTTTGATTTGCAAATATTTAGATCTATTGTTAGTTCTATAATACCTCTCTGATCAATATACACTTCAGTTCCCTTTCTCTCTTTCTCTCTTCTGCTTGGTGAATGCTCTGTCCTCTGTTGCTCTTGTTCTTCAGCCTGTATGATCAGATCTGCATGAAGAATTCTATCTTCACACAAATTATACTCAACATTCCTCTTTTCATAATGAATTCCTTATCTCTTTATATAGACATGATTAGTCACTCAATCTCCTTGTTTTTGTCATAGATTTCTTCTTGATCCGTAAAACTCACCATGCATTGCTTTATCCTGTAAAGTTCTCCTTTATTTTTATTTTGTAAATCTCTCCTTGATAACTATGAATAAAAAGTGCTTGAAATCTTCTTCCTTGCTTTAGTTTAACTGATCATTGAAAATAAAGAAATCAATCAGTTAATCCCTAAATATAGCTCTGTCAGTCAAGCAATTTTGTCTTTCTTTAACTTTAGTTAAGCTCGGTCATCATATTCAGTTATGCTCGGTCATCAACTCTAGTTTACTGTGGTGCTTAGTATACACTGTGAATTTCTCAGTGTTCACTTTCTCGGTATACACTGTGAACTGATTGGTGCTCACTTGCTCGGTATACATTGTGAACTGCTCGGAATTCACTGTCACTCGGTGTATACTGACTTTTTGTGTTTTACAGACAACATAAACTTTGTCTCTTCATTTCTTCAAGGTTATGATAATATGTGTATGAACAATCAAACCATATCAAGTTGACATCAATGACAATACAGTACATTAACTGATTTAATGTCTTGCATTCACTTTTGCATCTCGGTGATCATCAACTTATCATCTTCAAGCATTCAATCAGTTATAGTTCATCAAGATTCATGCGAGCACTCATAGAGATTGATATGAGATCACATGGAAAAGCCTTAATGGATTGATAGTCAAAGCCTATCATGAGGACTTGCCTAATTTGTGGGAAAGGAATAGGCATGAGCACTAGTTTATAGACTTTTTAAATCTTCCAATTTCAAGTATGGTAAAATTCAAGCAATTTAGTTTAGGTAAATACCATATCCCATTGAGACTCGATAATTTTATTTTAATTTATTATAATTGATTTTATCTCTAATTCCTTAGGATTTTTGTAATGCCTTGACAATGAAAACTCGAGATGAAGGGAAAAACATGCACTAATGCAGATTGAATAACTCTGTTTTATCAACTACATAGTAATGTGTGTAACTCAACATCACCTACATATGTCTACAAGATAAACCATAGGGTAATATTAATTAAGAAATAAGTGGAAGAATACCAACACATGTAGAGGTTCCATGAAAATCACACTAGGTTCATTTTAAACACCAAATGAAGTGTTCTAATGATAACCAATCATGCATTAGTCATTAAGCCATTAAGCATATGAGGAGGAACCAATCATGAAATAATCATAAATCCAACCCATTTCAAGATCAAGAAATCAACCTCAGTGTTCTACCAAACATGGCACAAGCACTAAAGTATAGTCATAGGTGCTAAACTATTCATACACTAAAATACAGGTGCTCATGATAAAGCTCAAATTGACTGGCACCGTGACTAAGATTATCACACCAAGAAACACATTGAAAATTTACAAAATTAAACATGTGGTTAAATCACAATCTAAACTACTATAAAAACATCAAATTAAATCATATTGAGGCTTAATTTAATTGATTCTAATACAATAAACATAATGCAAAATCCATCACAAGATCATGATATATGATCACTAAGTGAGAAAAAGTGCAAGAGGGAGGTGAAATAGCTTTAGGTCCATGTTAGAACTTGTACACCAATCCCCAATAGTGTATTATTACACCATCCAACCAAATGGTACCCTCACTTCCACCCCATCATGCTCATAGAGATAATCATATGGTCCAAATAGTCACCCAAGAAAAAATGCAATAAGGATGAAACTCACACAAGGCACATGTATGCAACCAATCAAGACGAACCATTCAATAAGATACCAATGCCACAACAAGTACAGGGGGTACCCAAATGAATAATCACATAGGATCTCTACTCATAACTACACAAGGAAAGGATGAAAGTCCATATTCAGGAGTGTCATCACATAGCCCCAAGGAATGGCTCGTGCAACATCAAGTAATCCTTTCATGGAGAAAATGAGGCTTGATATTTCTATATCAATATCCCATGGATGGCTAGGCCTTTTCATTGCATGTTTGGCCCAAGTGAACACTCAAGGCATGCAAGAGGCATGTGTATTATCTTGTTATTATATGTTTACCTATTTCATTTTAATTGAATTATCACTTATATTGAACAACTCTCCAATGGGTTATCTTGGTGTCCCCTTTGTGTCTCGACCCCCATTGAGAGATACTCCCCAGTTATGACTCCACACCCAAGCCCAAGCTCACACCCAATCAAACTAGCAATATTCCATTGTCACATTACATGGTGCTGACAAAGCCTCAACATGCACTCCATGTTAGAGTAATAAGTTAATTCACTTATTAATTAATTCATTTTAATTTAATTATTAAGTCACTTATTATCTCTAGTTTACTTAAGCTAAACTTTAGGCATGTAATAATTAATTATTTTATTAATTATTATCATGCAACCTAGGTTTTTCCCTTTTAGGGTTTTGATCACCTTTATAAGGTTTGATCTCTTTGTAATTAATTATTATCTAAGGATGCTATCGTATTAAAGTTTTCTCTCTCCATTGTTTGCTCAATATGTTTCCTCTTTCATTGATCTATTATTTCTGGCCTCCATAGCTTTTGTTTCTCTTTTTGTGACATGTTTGCATGCAGCTGATTATTGGGAGCTATAGGGTTGAGTTTTCATCAATTCAAATATGGTATCAGAGCTCCAGATCTTCATGGACATGTTCTCTTCATGAGAGATTTGGCCTTGTTCTTCATATTTGTGTTTTTAAGAGGTTTTTTGTTTCAAATTTTTGTGGATCTGGGGGAGTTTGTTTTTGGATCACTTTGGGCTCAAATGAACCTCATAGTTGCACTCAAAAGGCCCCAAACCACCTATTTTCATATAAGGCATGTCCAATTTGGACATAGTGGTATTTTGTGGCCAAAAATAATTGTTGTATGACCCTTTTTTGGGCACATTTTTTGAGGCGGTGATTTTATTTTCAAAAGAAATAATTTTTCTTGGTACCTCTGCCAATTTTGGCTAAATTTTGGCAGTCTCACCATATTTATCGACATCACCAGATTTAGTCAAGCTTCACCAACTTTAATCAAGATTTCTTGGGACTCTTCTTGTTTTGGAGCAATCTTCGATATTTTGCTCATATATTGAGCAAACAAAAGTGTTTATGGGAAAACAAGATGTCATTGGAAAGATGGTTCCAAGCCCGAGCTTGTTTTGTAGGTTTGGTTTCTTGATTTTACTATTTTGCATGTTTTTTTGCCAGTCAAAGTTAGGGTTCCTTTTAGCACTCTGGGAGCCATATCTTTCTCATCTGGGCCCCTTTTTCTGACTTTCACAAATTGTTAGAAAGATGGTTCTGTGATATTTCTTTTGGTATGGGTCTCATGTCTAGAATATACTTCAGGTACATTTTTGCAATCTGGTGATTATCTTGGATGTTTCAGGTCCTGTGATCATTTTCCTTACATGGGATGACTCCTTTTTAACTATTACTCATGTTCTTACATTTTTTATTATTATTGAGCACTGTAAACATATATTTCTATAGCATTTTTTTTTGGAAAACATACTGAGATAAAGTGTCATCTGTTGCATACTTGGGATCTTGCACATTTTGTGCTGGTTTGCACTCGCACTACATTATAAAGTGCCATGGGGGGTTTGATCTACCTTTTTCAAGTTAATTCCTTCCATGACATTAGACTCATGATGTGTGTCAAGAGAGTTATCCTTTCACAACACTATCCTTTATATGTTTTTGTACTTTCTTTTGCACTTTCCATGTTCCTGGTTCTTGGACATGCAATTGTTCTTGGCAGTATGTTTCGGTGTACATGTCATACCTCTCCCTTCTCAACATTATGGGGGGTATCTCCTGTTGGTTATAATTCTTACTTGGTTTGATGGAGTGAGTTGTGTATTTATTATTTGTTCCTATGTACTAGACAGAGGTAGTGGTTGGGTACCTGTGCATTTTGGTGATATGGATTATTTACCATATGGATACTCTTTCATTCCTATTTTTAGAGGCATCCATCCATATTTTGATCATCTCTTCAAAATTTGGTGTTTTTTTTTTCCATCTGTATCTTTCAGTTATGATGTTTTCCTGTGATTGTCATCCTGATTCGAGTAGTGTCATTTGAGGGCACTCATGCAGATTATAGTCTTCTCTACCTGATCATGTTCTATTATAGTGGAGGTTCCAACAACTATTCTTTGATAGTGTTAGCAGCTTCATCCTTCAGTGGTGTTCTTCATGTTCATCCTTTGTTCCTATTTTCTAGGACATTCTCTAGTTTGGAGGCTTCTTCAGTCCTTCACTAGTCTTCATCTCTTTTCAGAGATGGGGTTTTCCCAATGGGTTTTATCCAGTTCTCCTCTTTACAAATATTTCTTATACTTGGGTACCTGATCAGGCCTTGTTGTCGGGACCCATTTTCATGCTTTTAATATCTATTCTAGGTTTTTAGCTTCTCCCTAAGTTTATCTTAAGGGGGGGTGTTAGAGTAAAAATTTAATTCACTTATTAATTAAATCATTTTGATTTAATTATTAAGTCACTTATTATCTCTAGTTTACTTAAGCTAAACTTTAGGCATGTAATAATTAATTCTTTTATTGAAAATTATCATGCAACCTAGGTTTTTCCCTTTTAGGGTTTTGATCACCTTTATAAGGTTTTATCTCTTTGTAATTAATTATTATCTGAGGATGCTATCATATTGAGGATTTTTCTCTCCATTATTTTCTCAATATGTTTCCTCTTTCATCAATCTGTTATTTCTGGTCTCCATAGCTTTTCTTCTCTCTTCCTGTGATAAGTTTGCATGCAGGTGATTTTTGGGAGTTGTAGGGTTGAGTTTTCATCAATTCCAATACTTCATTGATTCCAAACCAAGAGCATGGATCCACATTGATCCCACAATGAATTACTAGTGCCATAATAATAATACCACATATCAATATCCATTTTCAAGCATAGTTAACCACCTTTACACCAATGCCAAATTTGACCCAAAACTGAGCACAAAAGTCATCCACTCAAAATTCACCAAAATTACTAGTGCCATAATAATAATACCACACATCAATATCCATTTTCAACCATAGTTAACCACCTTTACACCAATGCCAAATTTGACCCAAAACTGAGCACAAAAGTCATCCACTCAAAATTCACCAAAAATCCAAAATCAACTAATCAAAATTATGAGAAAACCCATTGATTCCCATGCATCCAACATCCCAAAATGCAATCAAAATCACAAAATAACCATCCAATCCCAAACAAGCATCATAACAGTAAGAAAACCCTTATTCTCACAACCAACTTGGGGAAATATTAAATACTCAACCAAAATCACTTCTATCAAATAGAAACATGACTAATTATTTTCCATAAATCATTTCCAACTCACAAATTACCATAAAATTTAATCACAATAGAGAATGAGAGAATCCCTGCCTCAAACCAAGCAAAAGCCCTAATTTGAAGAAAATGACAAAGACTCCACAACAGAAAATGAAAATTTAAGGGTAAGGTGAAATTGACGACAACAAAACAACAATCCAATACCCACAAAATTTATCCATTTCAAACTCCCTATCAAAGAAAAAATCAAATCCTTCAACAATATGGTTTGAGAGGTCCAAGCAATTTGAAAAATAACCAATAAGTTGAAATTGAGCTTTTTGCATAGTTAAATGGGCTCATTTTGAAATATAATAAAATAATAGAAAGTCACTTAAGTCAAAATATAAAATAAGATTTTAAAATCCAAAGCCAAATAAATAATTAAATCCCAATTAAATCAAATACCCAAACGACATATTTATTGGTAAATAATAATAAGCTACTAGACAATACATTTATTAAATTTATTTACTATTTTATTTTAGATACTTAACCGTGACAACTACAGATGTTGGTAATGCACAAACACACATTACTCATCTACCACAATATGCAAGGATAAGTGAATATTACCATATTATAATCAGATGGGTGATTACATCAAATAATATATAGGCATTCTCAAACTTGTGAAGCTAAGTGGAGTTTATGTCTGGTACTTGCTATCACTAAAACATTCAAATGTTAAGTGTACCTTCTCATATGTATAAATATTCAAAGCAAATATAAAATAATTAAACAATGTAAATCACTAAAAAGGAATTTTAACAACTTATTCATTCTTATGCATTTGAATGTTATGACATCACCCATTTTCATATATAACATCACCTAAGCATTAAAATAATAATCTCATCTAATTAAATACAACAATAATCATCAATTAATATTAAACATTAACAATTATCATAAACGCCAATAATGAACATGTAGCTATGCCCTGAACCATATCAATAATAACACATAAACAATAATATCACATCTCACTAAATCAGTGGCACAACATCAGTGAGCGCCATGAAATTATCCTCATGTCAATATCATCTATAATTGTAAATGTATCCAAACATCATCATATAATATCATGTCACATCATTGTATAGTCATCATGCATATATAATCATCATTGAAATCACAAGTATAGCCTACTATCTACATCAATAGTAATATCATATGAACAAAGAATATAATAGTAATCGGATGCATCACAAGGATGTTGATACAAATGAATAATTTACAAATAGTCACATGATGACCATATATAGAGTCTATCTCGGATCAAAATAATAAGCAATGATGAAAAGCAAACATTGGAGGCACTACGTTTTTTAGTGCTAATCAAATGCAATCCAAATTTGGGTGTTGTTTATTCAAATATATATTGTATTGTCCATTTCTAATTTGAATCGGCCATGGTTTGTTTCTTTGCATTTTTATTCCTCGACAAATTCTGAGACGGGGCAAAACTAACATATATGGAAATGAAAAGAAAAGTACATTTTTTCTTGTTTTGGCTACATTAATTTTTCTACCTCAATCCAAGTCTTCACGTTTCTCTTTGTAATAGTCACACCCTAATATATCATAACCATTGACATATGGAGAATAGGAGACCTCTTTAGAAATGGGTAATCGCCAATTTCTTATATTGTATACCAATATAATGTGATGATGTTAATTATAAGGTTAGCTAGTTCCGACCTAGTCTTCCAGTGTTTCATGATTGGATTTCAAAATCATGGCTTCCTCTTGTGGAAGAAAATTTAAAAATCCATCCTTGTGCAAAAGGATTTTTCATGGTAGTTTTTATAGCAAGAAAGATAGAAATACCATTCTTAGTCATGTCTGGATGTGAGGAGATAGCTTGTTATTGTTGAAATCTTGGCACTCAAATTTTAATCCACCTATTGAGTCATTTTTTTAGTTATGTTGATTTGTGTTGGCCTTCCAAATTTGCCCCTTCACTATTGGTTTGATTCATATTTTGCAGCAATTGGTAACTAAATTGGGGATTATGCTTCCACAAATGAAAATTCAGAGATTTTGTATACACTACTTATGATAGTATTTTGATGGAGACTGACAACACCAAACATATAGTGGAAAAACAAATATTGAATGTCAATGGTTATAAATGGATGTAGCCATTGGATTAGAAAGGCTTAATTTTCAAATGTTGGAGATGCTACAAAATTGGGTACATTGCAGTAGAATGCTCAATTATTAAATCCCATTTGATTGAAGAGGCCTCTTGGTGGATATATGATTCTCCAAAATATTATATTGTTGAGAATTCTTTGAAAAATAATGTTTATTCCCCAAATATTGATTTTAGGAAGAAGAATATAGAGAATTTTGGTGTGCTCGCTTTTGAATCAAAAGTGGGCCAAAATCTATCTTAGTTAAATGATTATTTTTGCACTTAGAGTAGACAATGATTTGATGTGTAATTTATCTAAGGCACACTCCTATTCTCACTTCTAAACTAGTAGTCTAAAAATCTTCAAATTCTAAAACATTATTAAAAGGGTCTCATTGCACAGGGGCTAAGTGCATTCTTCCACCTCAAGCTTCAAAGTTGTCTTCAACTGGGGTGGACAATGAGGATGGTGTAGTGGTCAAGATTTGTCTTCCCAATAACCAAAGATGAACAGAAGTTAAGTAGAGGAAACACACTCCACAACATCAAATAGCTTTGAGATCCTCCAAGAAAGGCAAGAAAGTGGAAACCTTAATTATATTTTATTCGACAATATGGACTGGTAGGCAGTGATTGGGTTGTTTCTTTGGGAAAAAGTGTCATGTTCAATATAGTATAGTTTTTTATTACTATATCTAGCAATAGTAACCTTTTATGTTTTGGCCCAAAAAAGCCATCTTTTGTGTTTATCCCCAACTAGGAACCTTTACATGCATCCCCATTAGAGGGTTGAAGAACTTCTTGTTTTTATTATTTTAATATATGGAAGTGGACCCCATGTCAACAATTTATAGATCCAAAGTTAAATTTTCTTTATAATATTATTAAATTATTTAATCGATATTTGAAGAGGTTTAATAAATGATTGTATCATAGAGTTAGTTATAGGTGTGAATAAATATCTTCCAAATTTGTTTTATCGGATCTTTACTTCTTTTATTTGATAATCCAATCTCTAGTGGAACTAACCCTATGCATAATCTATAAATAAGCTATAATATCTTGGAGTTAACCATACCTTATGTTGTGCCCAAATAATACAGGTCAATCAATAACATAATATTCAAAGCTCTTTGAGCATATAAACTCTGTGGTACCCTATTTGTTTCCACATTTTCTAGGAAATATTGTCAAATATAGAAGATTAAAGTTATGTTAGTATCTTTTTGGATGACATATTTTTGTTGTTAATATAACATTTTGATAAATTTAACATCTATATGACACATAATATAAATACTATCTCTCTTTTTTAATATACTTGTGATTTTATTGAGGTGGTTGAAAAAATAAGTGGGAAGATTCTTATTCAGTGCTTTAAAGGAAAGAGATACAATGCAATTCATTTGTTCTTGCATACCTAATTTTATGCAAGGATGAAATATTGATTTTCAAGGTTGTTTTTACTCACAAGTTATAACATTATTCTAGTCCAATAAGTTTTTTTATATTCATTATTTATAATTTTTTAATTTGAACACATGGTGTGATAACAAGCTCACAAAGCATTTTTTCAGACATCTAACTCTTTTAGAATCATCCACCTAAATGAAGAGAGTTCATCGTCATGAACAACCAAATGATGGGTTCATGTGAATACTTCTAGATATAGATATGAGATTGCATGGAAAAACCTCAATGGATTGAGAACAATGGAAGCCTATCATGAGGATTTACCTAATTTGTGGAAAAGTTGTAGGCCTAAGTACTAGTTTTAGACTTTTTAAGCCTTCCTCTTTCAAGTATGGTAAAATCCAAGCAATTTAGTTTAGGTATATATCATTATCCCATTGAGACTTGACAATTTTATTAGTCCCTTCCTATCTAGGTAGAGAATAATATTTTTGTTGTTGTTGGTAAATAATCCATCATAGGGAATTGTGGGTATTTTTTATCCTATAGTATTGTACCATCCTAAAAAGTAAGAAATTAATTTGTGCTCATTTTGGGATCATTTTTATACCACTTTAGTGTGTCTCTTATGATAGGACCTCATATTGTACTTAAATGCATAATTAATTTAGATATAGGTCCTCCTTCTTCTTCAATTTTGCTTGAACTCGAGGTTGGCTCTAATATCTATGCATATTTTCCCTTTATTCATGATTAATTTCCCTCCTAGGTCCTTTTACATGAACTTTACATCTCTTAAGTGCCCTGATTTCCCAAAAAACTAAGGCTTTCAAGTCTCCCTTTTAGCACACAACCCTAGGTCCCAGGATGACTTTAAAAAAGTCTGCCTGGAAAAGGCCAATTTAGGTTGGCCTTATCCTGGGCTAGGCTGACTTAGGTCAACCTTGTCCCAAGGCCTTTTCATTTAGTGGGCTTTGGTCCCTATGTGGGGTTATTTCTCCTAGGTGCTTAATCAGGGTCAGCCTTGTGAAATCTGAACCCTGAAATGTCTATAAAAGGAGACATTTTCCTCTCATTTTCATTCATCCATTATTGTGCGAGCTATACACATGAAAGCTATTATTGTGCATTAAAGAGACCCAAGTGCAAGCAAACATCCATTGAAGGAATTCATCATCAAGAATTCAAGGCATTTTCTTCCATAGATCTAGCTCTTTTCCCCATTGGAGGCTAAACAAAGGAGTTTGACATCAAGGAAGGAGATCTACATTCATCCATCAAGTCTTCCTCTTCTCTCTCTTCTTCAATGCAACAATGAGGTGAATTACAACATTTACTACATGATGTTTTGTCTTACATTATTTCCTTTTGGTTTTTGTGTTGAGTCAACGCTATTGCATCAACAATCTTGATCACATATTTAGAGACAATTACATCTACATGGTTGTTGGAAATACACTAATGGGAAAGCAAGATACTGAGAGGGGGGGTGAATCAGATCTTCAAATTTAAACACTTAAAGAAAATTGATCCAAATTCATACATATATGAATCTAATGTAATATCACATAACATCCACACAATGAAATAAATAACTCATAACACAAGAACTTGGTAACCCAGAAACCCAAATAGGTAAAACTGGGGTGGGGATGACACCCACAAAATTCTTCACTACTATAGTAATAAAGTGTGCCTGTTAGGGCTACAAAAGTTGATTACAAAATGCAATCTACCCTGTTAAAGGTTTGCCCGGTTAAGAGCTAAAGATCATTGCAATCTACCCTATGAAAGGATTTCAACTTACAATAAAGTAAGCACTATGTTAGGAGATTTAGAAAGGTCTACTAGAATCACTCTGTTAAGAGATTTTCACCTGATACAATGATTAGAATGTTTCAAGTAATGATCCTTCGTTATGCACTTAGATGCTGATGACGGATCTCCTCTTTTCAGTACCTTTTATGATCTCACAATATAATATGTCTTTACTTTGTTGTTCACTGTGCTGTCACTCTGCTTCTTAACAAAATAACCCTCTGTGCATTTCACTTCAAAATGCAATCACCACTTCTCTCCACACACACTTACAAAATAGGGTTTAGAAGCAATCTTATATATCTATTCAGGTCTGATAAAAAGACCTAGATCAATGATCAAGATCTAATACCCATACCTCCAAGGTATTACAATTAATGATTACAATAGATTATGCATAGGATAAAACAATTAAATGCATAACTAACTCCGTAGGAAAATATTAAATGCATACATAAGTTGGCCCAAAAATATTATACAAGTCGGCCTGAACATTTATCCTCGAAGTTTGAATCATTCCAGACATGTATACAAAAACTGTTCTACTCGGCATGATACATCTCTGTCACTCGACACTAAGTATCCTACTTGGCTCAGCATGATACAACTCGGCAACCTGAATACTGCTCAGCAATGTTGCTCATCCTTGGATAGTTTTAGCTTGGCCACAATGATAGCCAACTAAAACTGCCTAAGTAAATGACTAAGTGTTGGTCACTAATCATCAACAAAACTTAGAGATCAACAATCTCCCCCTTTGATATTAGTGGAAAAAACACACTTATCATTCCTTCATTTCATTCCATCAATATGTTGCCTAAGTATACTAAGTACTCCCCCTAGGAATATACTCAGAATTATACATACAAAAAGTTACACATGCCTTCAAAAACATATACAAATGTACCTGTTCTATACTGATTTATCATACTGTATCCTTACCAACTTCCATACAAATGTACCTATTTTGTACTGATGTATCATACTATATCCTTACCAACTTCTCCCTTGTTTTTGTCACCGATTGTAGGTGGGGTTAAGTTATAATTATCCAAAAATTATTTATGAAGCTGTAGGGTGGATGCAAATGTAGTGTCCCAACTTTACTTGGCAATCTTCATAACTTCCAATTTTATTTCTAGCTCGGCAGCTAGACTCACTAAACTTTCTGCAGTTGAGAGATTTGCATTTCTCTGTGATAACTCTTTTGCAATTGAAAGTTCCTTTTGTATTACCTCCAAGTGAGGCAACATGCTTGTCTGAATAGTTATCAATTTGGCCCTAATTTGACCATTTTCAGCCATAAGATTGGCTATTCTTCATTGTGCATTGATCAACTTAGTAAAATGTAAAGTGCTATTACCCAAAGTATTGCTAGTAGATCTCAAATATAACTATAGCTTCTCAACAAGCTATAGATTATCCTTTGTGAAGAATTCAACATCACATAGCTTCCTGTACAAAGAATAAATGTTTGCTGTAACTTTCTCCAAAATTTCTACAAGAGTAGAAAGTTCAACCTGTTTTGTTGCAATCTCTTCTGAGATTTTCTCCAGAACTTTGCTCTAAAATCTCCTCTCGGACCATTGTAGAAGTTTTCCATTGCTATTAATATCATCATCAGTTACCTTCTATACAATGTGAACTAACTGATCAATAATTGGAGCTTGAGGCATTTCATCTTCAAAGTCAAAAGCCTTTGCAAAGATATCCTTGATGTCATGCAACACCTACTTTTGCTTCTGTTCTATTTTCATTTCTTCCTATCTCTTCTTCCTCTTAAGTAATTCTTGAAGAGTTCCTATTTGTTCAAAAGACAATTCATTGGGATCCCATTGTGGAATCACAATTACCTCATCTAATGTGACATCTAGAATTTGAGACTTCTTCTTCAGAACTTTCCTCCTCTTCAACTCTGGTGAGCTAATGCTTGGCTGCATAATACCTTTTCCTGTGACAGTGTCAATGTCCATTGCCTCTTTCAATTCTATCAAGATTTTCTGAGGATTAGGCATACTTCCAGTTTTAGGACCTATGGGAGTGGATGATGCAGAGTGTGGTAGATCAACCAACACTTGCATTGCCTCTTGTTCCTTAGGCTTGTCAACATTATCCTTCATCACTACTCCACTATCTAAAACTATTTTGAAAACCTTTAAAATAGGTGGATTTTGTGAAGTTACCTCTTGTTCCTCTATTTTCTTTTTCTCTTTTCCTGTTTGATCATTGATTTCTTCAATTATCTCATCAATTTTCTCTTCAGATGCAGTGGTCTTTCCTCCTTCAGTCTCAGTTGCCCTGATAGGTGACTCAATATTTGTATCACTCGGCATATCTTGTACCTCAACATTCAAATTGCTGGAGTCAACAATTATGAAGTCCATCAGACTGTCTGTAGTCAAATCAACAAAATTTGTTGAGTCTAATGCATCTTTAGTCTTTTCAGTAGTAATTTGATCTTGAGTCATCTGTGGCTCAGGTGTAATCTCCACTTCTTTAGCCTTTTGCTAAGATGTTCCTTCATCATATTTCTTGTCTTTTGGAACTGCCAGTCCAAATATTTCCTTCCAAATCCTTGTACTTTGCTGTACTAATCCTTCAATATAATTTTTTAAAATAGCATAACCTCTAAGATTAGGAACAAACCTATTCTTGTATTCTTCAATGAATTTTGCTCTCTATTTTGAAGTCAACTCAGGTATTACTTTGGCTAAAGTACCTTCCCTAATTTGTCTCTCTGTAGTAAGTGCAAATTCCCATTTTCTTGATAGAAACTCATATAGTTCATTCAGCACATGGTTTCCTATCTCTATAGGAGTTAACTTAAAAGTACTCATCATATCTAAAAGTGCTTCCTAAACTTTATGCTTATCTCCAATACTTAGTTTCTCATACTTAATGAATTTGAAAGTAGGTAACCCTACTGAGTTTCTCAAATTGTCACATACCTCATCAATATTAGCTGGTTTCTTGAATTGTGCTATAGGTATGTTGCTGGGTTCATTAATCTCACTTTTCATAATCACTATCTGTCTCCAAGTGCAGTTTCCTCCTTGGTCTCTTTACTGGTTTACTCGGCTCAGCCTTAGGAGCAATTTTAGCTTCCTTTCCAAAACTACTTTCTCCAACCTTCTTCTTTCCATACACTTTTGTTTGTATTGCTGGAGAAGTAATAGTGGATTCTCTAGTCCTCAGATGATTAGTTGTAGGAGGTGTAACCTTAGATTTAGCTTTACTCGACTTGGTTACTATAACAATTGATGGTTTCTTACCCTTAGCTTTCATAGTGATCTCCTCAGATGCACTGACTTCCTCTTCTGTAGACATATCTTCTCCTTCTCTAGTGGATAGGCCTAAAGGTGCATCCTCAGGTTCTTCATCACTTCCTAAACCAACCATTTTCTTTAGATTTTTCACAATCTTCTTCCTTTTCCTCTCCATGATTCCCTCCTTTAAACTTCTTGAAATTTTTACTTTAGCTTCATCAAAATTACCAAACCTTTCTGCTATAGTATCAATTGCCTCAGCTAAGAGTGAAATGATGGCTGCTGATGCTTCATTAATGTTAATTTCATAGGGAAATGGTTCTAAACATGCTATCCTAGGTGTCACAACCTAGATATATGTTTTATCTGTATCAAATATAAAACAAATTTCTTCATAGTGCTTCTCCACTAGTGATCTAGGAATCCTAGTTCTTAATCTCATTCTCTTTTTAAATTCCACAAAATAGCTCCCCATAATGCTATTGAAACTACTTCCTAGTTTCTCAATACATTCACTTATTTGAACTGTAATGGGTCTATCCTTTTTCCAAAAAATATCTCCCAATGTAGGAAATGTATCCTGAATGTAGAAAAATATATAGACTAGTAAGGAGCCAAACTTACATGATGAGCTCTTAGCCTTTCTAATTGATGCTAGGTTCTCAGCTAGTTGTGTTTGCTGAAGCTCAGCAAGGTCATATGTATGATTCTTCTTAACACTTTTCCATGCCTGGTTAATGGCTATACAAGGAACACTATCCAGTCGACTCGACTGATAGAACTTATGTACTATTACTCTTACTCCAAATCAATGTTCTAGGTCTTTAATTGTAGAGAAATTCATACCTCTATTGTTCCATACGACTCCAGTGTTTAGTGTAATTTCCTCTTTACTATTATCTCTCATTGTCTATTTCCCATTAACTACAGGATATCCAGTCACTCGATGAATCATGTTTTTATTTATCTTGACTAGTCCATTATCCAACCACATACACATATCATGAAATAGGCTAAGAATAACCTTAATCCATTCATCTTTGAAACCTTGTGGGAAATCTAGGGCATGAGTTAACCCTTTGTCTGCTAAATGTTTGAATTCTCCCTTCAGAACTCCATCGACACACAATTTGTTGTAGGATTTTCTTAATTCACTATCACCTAATTCACCAATCTTAACCATGTAACAAGATCTAACATCATGGATCATGAGTACCTTTGGTGGAATGGATGAGAGAGCTCTGGTTAAATCACTCTGAATTGCACTTTCAGGAATGGCTTGAAAATTGAGAGGTGCACATTCATCACTCCATACTAACTGAATTTGCTCTTGTTCTCCCTCCATACTTTTAACTTGTGTAGAAGAGCTTGCAGCCATAATATTGAAATTAGGGTTCAAAAAATGAAGAACAGAGTACCTCAGCAAGTAGTGCTTCATACTGTTCACCTTAGGATTATCAATGACATGCTGATGAAATCTTTGATGCTAACTTCATTAAGATCAATTCTGTAACTTCTTCAATCGCTCCATAAATAGTGATAATCACAAGGTAAAAATGAAGTATAAACTGTTCATCTTTTATAGACTCGAAAGGTCAAGGTAGGTAAAAAAAAAATGTTCTGCCCGTTGAGTTAGTGCAAGCCAGCTATTCTCGACTTTCTAACGCAACTTGCATCCCACTCGGCTTACTAAACTCAGCCATCACAAAACTTACTTAGCCAACAAACTCGGCACACACTAAAGAACTCGACCTTAGTGTCCAAGATTGGTGCTCGGCACCTATAGTGCAATTAGTTCTTCTCGATATTTTTGTCTTCAACATATGTCCTGGTGCATCTTAACATATGCAAATATGGAATTTGGTACTTTTCATGTTAGGAACTGATGTAAGATAAGAATTTTAGATGTAGTTCCTTACATACCTCTTTTACTTAGTTGGAGATGATGTGATCACCTGATCTATTGGATTGGGTGACCTTGGCTACACTAGCTTCACTGCTACATGGTTCAGATTGCTTAACCCATGTCAGGTTCATCTATGCTCTAATTTTCTCAACAGTAGGAGCAGGTACCCTAGTCTTACAATCTTTCCTTGTATGACCATTTTTTAGACAACTGTGACAAACTAGGCTCCCATTCATCCAACTCTTAGACTTTCCTCTGAAATGTGTCCTTATGCAGTTTTCTGGAACATGTCCATACTCACCATAGTAATGACAACTATGCCATGTGTTGTAGTCCCACTTGTAAGTATTGCCTTTTCTTGGTGTTTTCTCTTGTGTCTTTGATGTCCATTTCTGTTTACCTTTAGATCTGCAATCTTGTGCTCTATGACCATATTTCTAATAGTTATAACAATTACCATTGAGTCTAGATGTGGAAGGTGCATTGCTTTCCTTTGTCTGACATTCACATGCTTGATGTCCAAACTTATTACAGTTAAAGCAATAACCATTAAAGTTAGTTTTAGGATTGGACTTACCATTCTTGCTTCAGAAAATGTTTGTTGTATGACCTGATTTCCCACAGTGGTGGCAAACAGGTTTATTTTTTCTTGGCTTTGCATACCTTCTTTCACCTATCTTAGATGATTATCCCTCTTTAGTGGTTGTATGTTGTTTAGTGTGACCTAATCCAGAGGAATCTTTAGTTCTTCTTGATGCTTCCACTAGTTGTTCAAAGTAGCTCATAGCTGCATTGGGATCATTCACTCTGTTGTTAAGTTCTTTCTCAGATCTCAATTCATCTTTCAACTGACTGTTCTCATATCTAAGATTTACAATCTCCAAGTCTTTCCTACTAATCTCCTGATTCACAAGTAGCAATTGATTTGCCATGTCAACTTGATTGACTGTCATTGTTTGTACATCATGTGTTCTTTCATCAAGTCTGATAGTCGTCATTCTTTTGTCTTCTTTTTCCATAGCCTTGTCATCTTTAGCTTTCTTTTTCTATTCAACAACTTCACACATTCTTATTGATTGGGCTTCTTGTTCCTTTTTCAAGTTTCTGACTTCTTCACATAGTGCACTGTTCTTTTCCAGTAGATCTGCTATTGTTGCATCACTCTCAGTAGAATCT
>MU228036.1:129169-141829 GCA_018584345.1 Thuja plicata
TGACCCTATCAGGATCCTCAATATCTTCATACTCAAAATATTCTTCTATTTCATTGATCCAGTCGATCAACTCTTCTGGGTTAAGATTTCCCAAAAATGTGGGAACCTCAAGCTTAGGTCTTTTCCCCATCTTGGAAATGGCCCAGAAAAGCCTTTCCTCCTCTTGGTGTAAAGTTTTTCCTTCTTGATCAAAATCTCCTTCTACGTCGGCTTCATCCTCACTTTCCTCTCTTACGGCAAGATTCATGCCTCTGTGAATCTCTTCCTGCAATGCTTGCACTTGTCTTTGGAGGGCTCTAACCTCAGGCGGTACACCTCTAGCTCTTCCGCCACGCTCCCTTCGTGGAGGCATTTTTGCGCTTATCACTGAAACCCTAACCATGGTCCTAGTGCAAACTACCTCACAGTTGGTGATCTATCTACACACTCAGGAACTTCTCACTCTGATACCACTTGATGAAGGGGACTCCCCTTAATACCACTCAGCACACGACAGAAACAGGGAAAACAACAGAAATTTGCAACAATAGAAAATTGGCTTCTTATTGGCTCCACAAATGTGGAATTACAAACTTCAGAATTACAATATCAAAAACCACATGGGCATCCCTTACAATAATCTGTAGGACAAAGCCTCAAGTAACCACCCAGAAATGCCCTAGAAAACACCATGGGCCTTCCTTAAATAGGCAATTTTCCACCGCCCAAGAAGGTTCCAGAAATCTAGCCATTAAGGCCGACTACCCTTAGCATTTAATTATTTTTCACTTTTATTACAAAAAGGGTCGGCTTTAAATATTTACAAAATATGAGATTAGGTAGCCCAACTTTCGGAAGTCATAAATTTTAAACCGTAGCTCCGATTGGCTATTATAACCACTTTCTGGAAAGGGGAGATCGTGATCTATAGTGCTTGACTTGCGAAGTGCTAGTCAGTCAAGGGTTCAACCTCGATCTGGAGCCTCTAAGGTCCTTAAAATTGAGCTCAAAGGTTTTGCACCCTAAAATCTCAACAGTAAATCCTTAATAACTTTGCCAATACAGATGATCTGGCAATGAAATTCAATTGGCATTCTTATATGACTAATATGAACCTTCACCTGGAAAATTAGAACATTCTGAGTTCAAACGACCAACTTACTAAAAATAGAAATTTTCCAAAAATAGCAGCTTTGTACAAAATAGCCCTTATTGAATAGAAAAACACATATTTTTGGGTGATGCAAGATTGCCCTTACACCCAGGATGCTTCTGCATCAGGTTGTTAAACCCTTGTCACCAACCACTACATGACACGACCGAGACCAAGGGCACACACCTTACAATAATAACTTGCTATGTTTGATCATTTTTTTGAGAAATGTTTTTTGATTTGGGGTAGAATTTCATGTAGCTTACTGCAGTGACATTATTTTCTAATTTTTGTACCCAGATTGATCAAAATTTGCATATTTTCATGAGTGTACCTATCCAATCCCACATTTTGCAACTTCCAGGGCTTCGTTTGGGCACATACAGTAACATTTTCAAGTGCAAATTTTTTTTTAAGTGCATGATTTTTTTCTAGTTTCCAGTTCTGCAATCAGTTTTTAGTGATTTGGAGTGGACATATCACTTTCATAAATAGGTCATTTTGGGGCTATATATGCACTTGGTTATATCTTAAATTTGATTTTTCTGATTTTCATCAATCATTTGAAGGAGTTATAAGTTGTTCTAAGTCATTATTTGGCTACATTATGGACTTTTCAAAAGACAAAATCCTCACTCCATATAATTATCATGAATGGAAAGAATCAATTTCTAATCAGTTGTTAAGTATTGGATTGCTTAGAATATGTTTTGGGCATGATCCAGAATCGGCTATAGGTGCTGAAGAAAGGTGAAAATGGTTTGATCGAAGGGATAAAGCACTTGGCTCTCTTAGATCATCCATCTCTCATGATTTAATATATCATATTGCATCTTGCACACATTCTCATGATGCTTAGACCACCTTGGAGGGACTCTTTGGGAACACTAATAGAATGAGAAAATTTAGATTGGAGAATGAACTCATAAGTTTAAATCCTAGAGATTTTGAAAATATTCAAGTCATTTTTATCTAAGATCAATTATATTAGATTGGAGCTTTCTAATTGTGGCATTACTAAAGAGGATGAAAAATTGATCTTATCTATTATTTCCAAGCTAGGACATGAATATTCTATCTTTTTTTCTACATTCTATGCTACTATGGATGCTCTTGATAGTGCATACAAAATGCCTTCTCTTGATGAATTTGGATCTCAACTCACAAGGGACCAATCAAAGTTGGTACACATGGGTCAATTGAAGCCTTCAACGTATCATGCATTGCTTGAAAATGACTCCACTCAAAAGGATTCCTATGGAAAAGGAAAGAAGCAACATAAGGATCCTAAGCCTCATGAAAAAGGTGACGATTCTCCTTCACAACATAAATCTGAATCCAAGTCCTCTTCAAGAGAGGAATTATCTAGAAGGAAGAAGGTAAAATGTGCATATTGTAAAAATCTAGGACATGATGAGCATAAATGTTTCCATAAGAAGATTGATGAGCTCACTCACATTCTTCAAAAGCACAATATTATGTTTCCCTTATCAGTGTATCCTCATTCTTCTTCTACACTTTTGGCAACGTCTACATCTACATCATCAAGCAAGGATAAAGGTAAAGGTCAATAATTTATGGCTTCCACACATCCTGAGCAAGGTAAATGACTTCTTAATTTAGGTGCTTCACATCATATGGCATCTTCTATTGAGCCTTGCAATTCTCCTCATATATTGATGGGTAAAAAAACATACATGAAGGTTTGTGGGAAAGGTTCTATTCCCGTGGGAAAGGGGACATTTAATGATGTTTTTTGTATACCATCCTTGACCACTAATCTCTTTTCTATTTATCAAATTACTCATGGGGCATAAGGTAAAATTGTATAATTCACTCTCGATCATGTATACATTAGGGACATAGAGACTAGAGATGTCATAGCTATGGGAGTTGTTGATCATTCATCACACTTGTGTTCTTTTTCACATTTTGTTGATGATGATGATGTTCATGATGTACCCACCCTTATACCCAGGGTGAATTTTGTATGTGAAGAGAAATTTGGACACTTGAATCATTGTGTTCTTGGGACAAGTGTTGAGCTTACTACTCCTCCACCTCCTACTTCATTGGACATGATTTCTAGTCTTCAGCAAGATGATCATAGTGCTTCAGATCTTGCAGTGTGGGATGACTACTTGGATGACATTTTAACATTTTTTGTTGAGTCTCATATTACAGATTTAGGTGTCATACTTGAGGGGGTTTCTCTTCTCTTTGATGACAACATCATATTTGAGGAGATTTATTCACTTTCTTTGGAGACTGACATTCTTGATTCTTCTCCGTCACTTGGTTTTTCACATTTCATGGTTCATTTTTATGATTATTTGTGCATGGAGATACCTCTTTAGTCTTTAGAGATGCATACTTGGGGACTTCCTTCCTCCTTCCATTTTGACATGGATTGGCTTCTTCATCATCTGATGTATTTGTTTCTTCCTAAGGGGAGACATGTTGCTTTTAAGCATTGGATTCTCTTTTGTTTGTAGGTACACTTCATCAACATTGGAGCTTCTTCATTATGGGGGGATATCATGTCTCCATCTTTCCTTCCTATGTGGGGATTATTGCTTGTATATACATGATTTATATAATACTTGGGGCATCTTTATTACTCCATCCATACATGCATCTTGTATTTTCATCTCTTTTTGGGGGAGGGTTTTGTCCCTTGAGGTTTCCCTCTTTCTCTTCTTTATGAGAGATTGCATTTCATGTATTGCATTTGCATATTTGTACATGGGTACCTAACATGGCCTAGTAGCTGGGACCCATCTTGCATTGTGAAATTAAGTGCATTCCCCTAAGTTGCACTCAAGGGGGGGGGGGCTGTTGGTGTAATGAAATATTCCTAATTACACTTTACTTAATCTTACTTAGGATAATGCATTTTATAATAGTTTGTCATTGAGACACCTGGGAGTTTTCATCCTAATTAAGCACATGGTATAGGAGAAATTCCACTTTAGGTGGTGATAGTTGTTATCTCATGTGTAAGATCCACCTATAGTGCACATATCACATTATCATCCTCATCATATTTCACATACTTCAATGCATATGGAGGATGATCCACCTTTGATGGACATGTGATTCCACCTTGCACAGGTGATAGTTTATCTTCTCCTTATCATTATCTCTTATTGTCTTGCCTTTAGATGCAACCACTTATATATTATAAATAACAATAATATCTCTATCTTCATATTTTCATATTGTATCATTAATATAATTATATTCTTGTTCATATAATCTCTCTTGTATTTGTGTTATTATTTGACCTCTAGATCATTGGTTCAATATTTTCTATAAGAAAATTATTACAGACTTATGTGATGACACTTCCCTATATGCATCTTAGGTTTCCTACTGTAACATATAAAATGGTACATTTAAAATGTAGGGGGTAAATAAGATGCTCTCCTTTTATCCTTAGATACACAAAGGAAGGATCCAAATTGATTAACCCCAAAGGAAGGATCAATGCATATATAAAATCCATCTTTTGGAAATGAGAGCAAAGAGGAAGATCTTAAATTCCCTTTTATAGAAAAGAATGTGTGATAGGTTTAGAAAGATTAAGAACTTTAATTGATATAAATAGGAGAAAAATAGTAACCTTGAAATGTTACAAATATGAAGAATGCTATTTTTGGGGGTCTGCACTAAGTTTCTGGAAAATCTAATACTGGATGTCGAATAGAAACACAGAGACAAACAAAACCCTGAAATATTTTCCGTTCTGACATAGTTCTAATTTTGACCCTCAAGTCAATGTCACCATTGACCCAAAATTTCTGATTCTGACCTAGGGTAGAATCGACCTCAAAAGTCTCTGACTGAAAATTTGTTTTCAGATCCCAAATGTTTGCTGAAAGGGTATCTGAATCTGCACTCTGATCTGCTATTCTAAACCTGTATCTGCAAGAAAAATGGATTTTTTTGTTGGGGGAGGGGTTTTCCTTGGTCAAACCCTAGTTTTGGAATTAACCTCAAATTATAATTAAAATTGCATAAATAAACAAAGCAAATAGAACAATTCACCTTTCTTATGTAGAAACCCTTGCGGTGGATTCAAATCCGTGGATCCACAAGTATGTATGCAAAAAATGGATGTAGAATGTAGAATATAGAATGTAGGATGTCTCAAATCAATTGCTTGTAGATCTTCAACACCAATCTTGAATGGATCTTTGAATAGGAAGAGGCTTAGAGGAATGTGGATGGAGAAATCTTTAATGAGAGGGCTCCATGGAGCTTAAATCCTTCCATGGCCACCAATGGATCTTCTTGATGAATTGAGTGATTGAGAAGTGCTTAAATTATTGAAAATGGATGAATGCTTAAATGGCTACTTGGCTTTCTTCAAATCTTGCTTCTTCACCTTTGGCACTTCTTAAGTCTTTGATAGTTGATGATCATGGTTAGAGAAAATGAGAGGAGAAAGCTTCCTTATATATGAATCTAGGGCACAATCTTCTAGAGAGGCCTACATAGGAGAATTAATTTCCAATTAGACCTATACCCCTAGAAGAGGACCTATATTAAATATAATTTAAGATTTGTTGCTCTGAAGACTGAAACAATCGACCCGGAAGTGGGAATTAACTCTTTCCAAAGCCTAACATCTGGAAACCCTGGAAATCTAGAATTTGGATCATTGGTCAGAAAAAGGTTTACTTTGACCTAGTTCAAGGTCAAGGTCAACCTTGACCTAGGTAAAGGTTTAGGTCAACCTTTACCCAAAAAGGTCAACTTTGATCGTGAGGTCAAAGTCCCTGTTTGTAGTTTGGAGTGTCAAAAATAGGTTGGAAAAAGTGGGAAATGGGGCAGAACAAGGGGAAAAAGCTAGATCCAAGTTAGAGACACATTCAAGGCACTTGACATGACCCCAAACCACTTACTCAGAAGGATAAAATAGACTACAATAGAAGTGCTTCCATTTTCAGACTATACATTTAGCCCCCACTTTAGCAAGAGTATGAACTCAATGCAAACTCTTGGTAAAGGAGATCATAAAGAACATATATTCTTATTGAAATCAAAAGGGACAAAGGAATCCTCAAGCCCCTAGGGACTTAAGTCTTTATCAACCCTAAGTTCAGGATAAGACAGACATCACCAATTAAGGATAAAAAGAGAGAGAGTGTGATTACCTTGCCTAATGAGAACTTACGTCCCATTGTGAACCACACAAGGAAATAGTGCAACTAGAAAGATGGAGTTGAACTGCCTAGTGAATGTGGCTACTCACTAGTCAACCCATCAGGTAGATCCGATCTTAAGGACACCTTCTGACCTAAGGGATCAAAACATTGTAAATTGAAAATGGAGGGATCAAGAGATCCATATAAATTTAAACTGGAGGGATCAAGAGATCCTATACGGTAAAAATCCATGCTTTAAGGATTAGTCTTTAATCCATAAAGGGAGAAAGTTTTAAGTTTTGAAAATATTTTGAATGTGTGTGTATGCAAAAAGTGAGTAGAGCGTATGCCCCCATGTTAAAGTAATTGCTAACACTTTAACAGGAGCAATGACTTTGACGGAAACATAAACAACTCCACTGATTACGTTTCCACTACAAGATGCCCCCAAACAAAGACAACTCAAGGAAAATACCACATAAACATACAAAGAACACAAAAAGGATCTACCTACTGTGGGGTCAGTATGATCATAAGATAATATGTATACATAGATACGATATTATTGCAAATGAATTGACATTATTCCCCAAAGAAAGTAGAACTACAATCATAATGGAGGAAAGAAAACTCAAGAGTTACAAAGAAGAGTCTTTTCATACCACAACATGGAGACCAAAAAAAATTAGTGCTACCATGTCGCAGATCCAAGTGGACTACACAAGGAAACAAATTTACGAACAATAGCTCCGGTACAACATAACATAAAAACAACATATAGAAGAGTAAAGATACATATAGAAGAATTATACAACAGGTTTGATTCCTTTATCACCTTGCACCAAAAAAGTAACAAGGGTTGTATAAATGAATCCATCTTTTGGAAATGAGAGCAAAGAGGAAGATCTTAAATTCCCTTTTATACAAAAGAATGTGTGATAGGTTTAGAAAGATTAAGAACTTTAATTGAAATAAATAGGAGAAAAATACTAACCTTGAAATGTTACAGATTTGAAGAATGCTGTATTTGGGGGTCTTCATTGAGTTTCTATAAAATCTGAGACTGGATCTGGAATAGAAACATAGAGACGAACAAACCCCAAAAATCATTTTCCATTCTGACATAGTTCCAATTTTGACCCTCAAGTCAATGTCACCATTGACCTAGAATTTAAGATTTTGACCTAGGGAATAATTGACCTCAAAAGTCTCCAACTGAAAATCCATTTTTGGATCCCAAAATCTTGCCGAAAAGGGTATCCTAATCTACACTCCAATCCGTTGTTATGAACAAGTATCAACAAGAAAAATTGATTTTTTTTGCTGGGGGGAGAGGTTTGCCTTGGTCAAACCCCAGTTTTGGAATTAACCTCAAAGTGTAATTGAAATTGCATAAATAAACAAAGAAAATAGAACAATTCACCTTGCTTATATAGAAACCCTTGCGGCAGATTCGAATCTGTAGATCCACAAGTATGTATGCACCAAATGGATGTAGAATGTAAAATGTAGAATGTAGGATGTATCAAATCAATTTCTTGTAGATCTTCAACACCAATCTTGAATGGATATTTGAATAGGAAGAATCTTAGAGGAATGTGGATGGAGAAATCTTCAACAAGAGGGCTTTATGGAGCTTGAATCCTTCCATTGCCACCAATGGATCTTCTTGATGAATTGAGTGCTTGAGAAGTGATTGAATGATTGAAAATGGATGAATACTTCAATGGCTACTTGGATTGCTTCAAATCTTTCTTCTTCACCTTAGGATTTCATTTCTTGAGTCTTTGATAGTTGATGATCATGGTTAGAGAAAATGAGAGGAGAAAGCTTCCTTATATATGAATCTAGGGCACAATATTCTAGAGAGGCCTAAATAGGAGAATTAAATTTGAATTAGACATATACCCCTAGAAGAGGACCTATATTAAATATAATTTAATATTTTTTTCTCTGAAGATCGAAACAGCCGACCCGAAAGCGAGAATTAACTCTTTCCAAATCCCGACATTTGAAAACCCTGGAAATATGGAATTTGGACCATAGGTCAGAAAAAGGTTGATTCTAACCTAGGTCAAGGTCAAGGTTGACCTTGGCCTAGGTTAAGTTTAAGGTCAAAATTTACCCAAAAAGGTTGACTTTGACCCTGAGATCAAAGTCCCAGTTTGTAGTTTGGAGTGTCATAAACAACCTGGAAAAAGTGGGAAATGGGGCAGAACAGGGGGAAAAATCCAGATCCAAGTCAGAGACCCATTTAAGGCACTTTACATGATTCCAAACCACTTACTCAGAAGGCTAAACTATCCTACAATGGAAGTGCTTCCATTTTCCAACTATACACCTACATGTGTTTGGTGCCTCTGTTAATGTGTAGAATCCTCACTGTTATACAAAACTTCTAGGTGTTAGGATTAAGTAATACTAAGAGGTGGGGTGAATCAGTATTACAACTCTTTATAAGCTTATTTATCCAATTCAAACTTAACTATGCAATTACTAAAATAAATAGAACAAGCACATAAAGTAAGAAACTCATAACACCATGATTTGTTCATGAGGAAACCCTAGCCAAGGGAAAACCCTGGTGGGGATGACACCCACAAATAATGCACTAAGAGTATAGTGTTCCTGTTATGAGACCTAGCCCTTTTAGGATCTGAATATTACATTTAGTACATATCCATGTTAAAGGATAGAAACCTTGTTAGGGTTATACAATGAGCACACTTCTCTTACAAAGAAAATATGTTATGAGACAATGGTTTATCAAAATGACAATACAAGCATATGTTATACTTAAGTAGTCCCAATTATAGCTCACATCCACTTCTATCTAATCCTGACATCACAATGCATCTACAAATTCCACATCTCTATTATTTGTATCATAAAACAAATCTACTTATATACTCGATCTCAAAAGGTTCTTCCAGTTGGCTCACAAGAACATCACAAAACATGTCCAACACTTAACCAAACATAAAATACATAGTTGACGATCATACTTCAATAAAATTAGGTTAGGACCCAATCCAAATCCAAAGTAGCACTTTTGGATTCTACAATATACTCCCTTAAACATCACGACCATTCAACTACCATGTTACATTGTTGTGTTGTCTTTGCATGACTGCAATAGACTGTAACTCTTAGAGATCAACTCTAAAATATAAGAGACCCTAACTGGAGATCTACTATATCCCAAAATGTCTCCCTTTAAGCTCGTATGACTTAGATCTCCATATACTATGCTTGTTTACCAAAACTATGTGATTGTACCCTATAAACTACATTATGGACTTAGTCATTTTTACAAAACTGAATATCCAAAATTTTGTTGTACTCCAAGCGACCATCCCAATGAATAACATTGCCATAAATGAGCACCTATAAGAAATGTTGATCATGCCACTTGAAAAAAATCTCCCCCTTTGGCATTGATGACAACACTTAGTGAAAAATGAGTTAGTGCTCAATACCAAACTATTGACTAAGTGCATATTTTTCATACTTATTACTCCCCCTTTGACATCAATGGCAAAGGTGTACAAAAAATAGTATCTATATACATATCAAAATTTCACAACTACTCATCAAAAAATCATACTATGTGAAGTACCTCTTGGAAAGAGGTCTCCAAGATCTTTGCCTCTACAGTCCATGCCTTTACTAATATCTAACCAACATGAATAAAAAAATTTAGAGAAAAATAAGATATTTTTGTGGCCTTCAGTGTTGTAGGCATGTCTTCAGTAAGAGATTTCTTTTCTTTCTCCATATGTGAAAGGCGTTTTTCCAAAATTGATAGTTTAGGAGTGATTAGTCTCCTTCACACAAAATCTTACCAATACTCCCTTTTCTTAGTCTCAAGCACACTGATTTTGTCTAACAATCTAGACACTTCCTTATCCAACTCTATAATAGTTTGTGAGGAGGACTCACAACTGTTTACTAATGTGTCCAAAGTCTTTCTATCATTAATAATGATGTATTCAATATTCTTCAGATGATTTAGAGGGTTTAAATAGTATTTGTATAACCTTCTTCTATGAGAAATACATGAATTTTCTTCAACAATAGTGTTATTTAGTATACTCAAGTCCCATGTAATTGAATTACATAAATCTTCCAGCTTCTTCCCCATGTACTCTTATCCAGCTCTAATTGTTGCGGCCTTCTCAAAAGACTCAAAATGAACATAAAAGTCATCAAGAAATTTGTTAAATTTGTCTACTATATCCTTTGGTACAGGAGCCCCAAATCCATGAAGGCATCCTATACATGTCTTTGAACATTAGAAATTCTTAGTTTGTAATAATGATCCAATTGTAAGACCTAATGCCAAGATTTGGTGTCTATGAACCACTTGGTCAACTATGGTCAAAGGATCCTAAAATATTCAAATTTATGTTATTTTAGTGTTTCTTAGGAGTTTTGGTTCATTTTGGACCCCTAGAGATGTGATCAAACAAAAGTTTCTCAATTAGAGCAAGAAATGCAAAAAATGCAACATTTGCATAAAAAGTTGCATAACAACTTTTATACGAGATGAAAACTTTTCAAAAGTTAGTTGTAAAAAATCCTCCAAATGGATCCATGTTTGAAATTAAGTTGTAACCATTTGGAGCACTCCTCAAATATCCCTTATAGGTGGGTGGAGGAGAGATGATGTAAATTTTGCAAAACAATCAATAAAATTGATCATTTTCCTACAAACAACGTGTTGTCTGGTTCTTTATGATCCTGTATAGATTGATCAGAGAGGGAGACCAATGAAATATTTAATTTGGATGAAATTTCTTTCATTTGGGTCTATTCTGAGCCTCCGAGGCATTCTAGAATGAAAGTTATAAAGCTTTTAGTGAAAACTGTCTAAAAACACTAGTTACCTAGGGCTTCCCTAAACAAATGTCTTTTTCTCTTCATTTCACTGGTGGAAAAATATGAAAATTGGTGAAATGAGGAGGATGTATATTTAATTTGAGATTCCTAAAACATTTTTAAGGTTGGTGGTTGCAATTAGGAGTTTTGAATGAATTTGGTTTGACATCTTGATGTGGCAACCTGTGAACGTAGAGTATAATTAAAGATATAGGCATGTTGGGGTTGAATCAGGCATTCAAATCAAGGATTTGGAGCATTTGAAACATGGAGAGCATCCCTAAGTCATTGGTTAGTCTCTAAACTCTTTTTGAAAGGTACTTTGTTAAATTGTCCTAATTAGGGTAATTAGGCCTACTAAGCCAATAGTTGTTTAGGCATTGAATTTTGGATCCACAAGCCCTAACCTAGGGTGAAAGTCTGTCTTGGAAAAGGGTATCCCAAACTATATTTAGTTTCATATGTCCTTTGGGAAGTTGGAAAGTTAAGGTCTAAAAACCATCTCCATAGGCCTACAAGGGATTAGGGTGCCTAAAGAAGGAAGTACCATAACCAGAAGTCTAGATAAGATTCCAATGGTGGAATCATGTCATGTTGGTCCTGAATTCAACCTAGGAAAGTTGGTTCAATTCCATTGTGTATGTGGTAAATTTGGCCTTGTTAATTCACCATACACTTCAACATAGTCCTTCTTCACCAGGTACACACAAGACTGAATATGAGGTTATTCATCCTGTCTGCCTGCATGATTCAACCTGTTGCCTTCTATCCAGACGGGGTTTTTGAAATTGCTCTCAGAACGAGAGTCTCACAACCATGGACCAATCTAGGAATGAAGGATTTATCATGATGGATGCAATACAATGCAATATTATGCTAAGAAATGAAATATGAGAGATTAAATTAAGACATGATTTCAATGCAATTAGTCTAGAAATTGAAACTATCTTATTGCAATATGAAATTATTCTATATGAGATTAGCAAGAAAATGAGACAATAATTCAGTATTCTAACAATGCAAAATTGAGTAGAGTTTTTTAGGGGTTTTGAATGAAGAATGAGAGTTCTTTTATAGACTCTAAGATGATCAGAATAGAAACTTTCCTTTTTGAAATAAAACATATAGAAAAGCCAGTTAAAAATAGAAAGCTTTATTGAAAAGAATTCAATAAATTATTTTCTTCCTACTTTAACTGTATTATTTTTTTTTGATTTAATTCTGTTTTCTTTGAATTTAATTATTTTATTTGATTTATCTATTTTTCTCTCTCTTAAAAGAGAAGTTTCCAATTCTGAATAAAAGAAAAATCTTTGATAGAATATCTAATTAATTAAATAAATATTACCTCATAATTGCCTTTTCTTAATTATTTGAATATTAAATTCAATTATTGAAAATGAGGATATTTATTTAATAATTAAATATCATTTAATTCCTTTTCCATGTGTCTCAGCTAAAGAGGGTGAATTTAATTTAATTAAAGTGCTAGGA
>MU228036.1:144238-154300 GCA_018584345.1 Thuja plicata
ATAAAAAACACAAAAAAATGTGTTTTTTTTTTTTTTTTTGAAATTTCTCATCCGTACGGCCCTTGGTAGGTCGAGAAAATTTTCCCAGAGCCCCGGTGCCCAAAAGGGTCGAAATTTTATATGATTTCGACTCTCCCGGGCCTTCTGGACGCAATGGTGGAGTCCTTTTTGGCTCAAACAACTCTAAAAAATAAAGACCCCCCCAGAACCAGAGACAAATGCCGGAAAAGCTTCTTAAAGCTTCAAACCCTCACTACTTCAACAGAGAACGAACGTCCGGATGCAGGAGAGCTCTGATACCATGTTAAGATTGATGAACATCAATCTACCCAAGAACCCTGCATGCAAAACTGCTACGAGAATGAAGACAGAAGATAGAAGAAATAGAAGCTATGGTGGCCGATAGGCCAGAGAATGAAAAAGCATGTTGACAGAAATTATCTTCTATATTCAACAATAAATGATTTACAAACTCCTTAAGAATTACAAAGCGGACAATCCTTATAAAGGATGCCGAAACCCTAAAAAGGGAAACTAACAGAAATAGAAACTACCTAAGGTTAGCTTAAGCAAACTAGAGTGAATAGGGAAGTTACTAATTAGATCATAATGATTTAAATTAGTAACCTCGATAGACTATTACTCTAACATAGATTGCCCCGATACCTATCCCAAAAGATGGATAAATATCTTTCACAAGGTTATCCCCAGAAGGAGGCTTAACCTTCAGGCGTCAAGGTTAGATTTCCCTGATACCTGTCCCAAAAGATGGATATATTTCACAAGGTTATCCCCAGAATGAGGCTTAACCTTCAGGAGTTAGGGTTAGATTGCCTCGATACCTGTCCCAAAAGATAGTTTTTGAGAATCATCTCTAGAACAGAGCTTGATCCTCAAGAATCTGAGTTAGATTTCTCAGATTCTAAAAAAATGACAAGATGTAAGGAACAAAGATGCCCTTGTTGATTTGTGGAGTATCCAGTTTTGACCGTGAGGTACAAAAAATTGAACATGCCCCAAGTGATGAGATGCCCCTAGCAATGAGGACTTTTGAAAATCAGATTAGATTGATTGAAATAGATTTAATGATGTAATCATCCTGCCCCCTTGGGAGCGAAATAGAAAGATGACACGCCATATTGATGATGGAAAGTGAAAAATCATAGATAGATGTTGAGTTGGAGATGAAGAGGAACTCATAACAGATTATGGAAGAATTCAGAAGATTGAGAATCAATTGCGAGTGATTTCAAGGTCTGGTTGACCAAGTTTGACTAGGGTTGACTAGAGTTGAATTTTGAGGAAAAAAGTCAAAGATTTTAGAAAGGATGATATGATAAGATTCTGACAAGAAAGCAACATCAGAAAGTCAACTGCACAAGTGTCCGATCACGTTGGTCCCAACAATTTTAAAATGCAATTTTGAGCTATATAGAAGTGTTAGATTTTGATTTTGATCCCGAAAATGGGTTGAGCATATAGCTGAAGATAGAGAGCAAGGATCAAACACTTGGTAAGTCATGATGAAACCAAGAATCTAAAGAAGAAATCCCCTATGTATGAACCCAGGAGAATGCAAAGAAGAGAACACTGAATTGCTGCCACATTGCAAGTCTAGAATGAAAACACAATCCTATGCTAGATGCAATATGAAAATACAATTCTAGGACATGGTTGTGAGACCCATCGCATATTTAACATCAAAGTCGATACAACCCTTACTGACACCACAATGCAACCATAAGGATATGAATATGACTTATCATCGAATAAAATGTAGGAAACGAACGTAAGTACCAGGGCACAAAAGCCAAGATGACCTGAACATTATTTCCAGTTAATGTTGCAAGAGTACACTAGTATCGAGGCATTCAAAGCCAAGATAACCATGAGTGTGATCATGTGTAAAAAAATAGATCAATAACAAGCAAAACAATAACAAACAAAGCAATAAAAAGCAAGGAGATAGTACCGACCTCACCATGGCGTACAAATAAACAAGATCGAGGGATGTGAGGTTGTTCCACCTTATTGCATGAGCTCTTATCACATACACCCTATTTATTTTATGTTGCTGGATCATCGGGACTATGCCAACAAGCAGTAGACAAAGAAAATGTCAATGAAATCCATAAGACTAGACAACATACAAAGAAATATTCAAGCATAGCTTAGCCTGTTTTAAAGTTTTCGAGTGTAGATGTGTATGAGGTGTTGAAAAACACCGTTGTGCTTGTGTGTGCATTATGTTTGAATGTTATCGATAGATGTTTACATTTGAGATATCCGATATGTGTTAAAAAACACAGATGTGTCCAAAAATAGTGTTAAAAAACACTGTTTATGGTGGTGTTGAAAAACACCAGTTTGTGTCAGTAGAGAGTTGTCCTTGAGAAATGACAATATTACAGACTCAGGTGTAAACCAAAGATGTGATCAAATGGGGGGCCTATGCCCCCAAGTAATGATGACTAACTTGATGTATGTTGCGAGGACAAACCAGATGTGATTTCCCCCAAGCGTATGGCGCTGATTCAATGACAAGTTAGGAGGGTTCGCAAAGGAACCAGAGTGTCACAAAAGTGACTAAAAGATATGTACAAACTAAAGCATATAATCGTCAAGACCAAGTATCGATAGATAGAGCATTTGAGTATAACTCCATACATTTGTTTAGCTAAATAGATATTTAGGAATTAAATATGATGTATAATTAATATAGATTTAGGATTTTCTGCATTTGACACTCAGGTCAAGTAGAGTCAGTGAAAACTCAGAATTTCCTAGTACAATAGGACTTTGATGATTTAGAAGAGCGACAAATGCAACAAAATAAGTTAAGGTTGCAAGATGCCAATTTTGGGGTGTTACATTTTTCCCCTCTTTGAATTGATGTGCGAGTGGCGCATGGATTCAAAGAATAGTCTGATGTATGAAGCATAGAAGAAGGATTTGAACACCCAATTTTGACCGTGAGGTATGAAAAACTGAACATGCCCCAAGTGATTGAAAAGCACGGAACACCCAGTTTTGACCATGGGGTACAAAAAATTGAACATTCCCCAAGTGATTGAAAAGCATGGAACACCCAGTTTTGACTGTGAGGTACGAAAAACTGAACATGCCCCAAGTGATTGAAAAGCATGGAACACCCAATTTTGACTGTGAGGTATGAAAAATTGAACATGCCCCAAGTGATTGAAAAGCATGGAACACCCAGTTTTGACTGTGAGGTACGAAAAAATGAACATGCCCCAAGTGATGAGATGCCCCTAGTAATGAGGACTTTTGAAAATCAGATTAGATTGATTGAAATAGATTTAATGATGTAATCATCCTGCCCCCTCAGGAGCGAAATAGAAAGATGACACATCATATTGATGATGGAGAGCAAAAAATCACAGATAGATGTTGAGTCGGAGATCAAGAAGAAATCGGAATAGATTATGGAAGAATTCAGAAGATTGAGAATCAATTTCAAATGATTTCGAGGTCTGGTTGACCAAGTTTGACTGGGGTTGACCAGAGTTGACCAAAGTTGACTTTTGAGGAAAAAAGTCAAAGAATTCAGAAAATGATGATATGATAAGATTCTGAGAAGAAAGTGACGTCACAAAGTTGACTGCACAAGTGTCTGATCGCGTCGGTCCCAAAAATTTTAAAATACGATTTTGAGCTATATAGAAGTGTCAGATCTTGATTTTGATCCCGAAAATGGGTTGAGCATATAGCTAAAGATAGAGAGCGGGGATCAAACACTTGGTCAGTCATGATGAAACCAAGAATCTAAAGAAGAACTCCCCTATGTATGAACCCAGGAGAATGCAAAGAAGAGAACACTGAATTGCTGCCACAATGCAAGTCTAGAATGAAAACACAATCCTATGCTAAATGCAATATGAAAATGCAATTCTAGGACATGGTTGTGAGACCCATCGTATATTTATCATCATTGAGAATTTTTTTGGAACATCAAAGTCGATACAACCCTTACTGGCGCCACAATGCAACCATAAGGATATGAATATGACTTATCATCGAATAAAATGTAGGAAACGAACGTAAGCACTAGGGTACAAAAGCCAAGATGACCTGAACATTGTTTCCAATTAATGTTGCAAGAGTACACTAGTATCGAGGCATTCAAAGCCAAGATAACCATGAGTGTGATCATGCGTAAACAAATAGATCAATAACAAGCAAAATAATAACAAACAGAGCAATAACAAGCAAGGAGATAGTACCGACCTCACCATGACATACAAATAAACAAGATCAAGGGATGTGAGGCTGTTCCACCTTATTGCAGGAGCTCTTATCACATACACCCTATTTATTTTACGTTGCTGGATCATCGAGACTATGCCAACAAGCAGTAGACAAAGAAAATGTCAATGAAATCCATAAGAATAGACAACATACAAAGAAATATTCAAGCATAGCTCAGCTTGTTTTAAAGTTTTCAAATGTAGATGTGTATGAGGTGTTGAAAGACACCATTGTGCTTGTGCGTGTATTGTGTTTGAATGTTATTGATAGAGGTTTATGTTTGAGATATCCGATATGTGTTAAAAAACACAGATGTGTCCAAAAATAGTGTTAAAAAACACTATTACACATTGAACAAATTCCTATTGCCTCTTGTGTTTCACCATTTAATGGTGTACCTGAGTTGGGTAGATGGGTGCATTTCTTTCAAATCAAGCCAAGTAACAAGTTGTGATTGTTATCTTGGATCCTTTGTGATGAAGTTTTGTAAGCGAGTTTAGATTTAGGGAGTAGAGCCTATGGTTAGTGATCTCTCATAGAGAGTTAAGAAATTCAGTCTTGAAGACAAAAGATAACATAAGCTCTGCATCAAGTGGTATCAGAGCTTAGGAAGAATCCTAAGGAAGGCAAAGATATCAAAAATGGATGGAGAAACCAATCTAAGAATGACTAATATGGAATTATCCAAACTAGTCAGGGAATAAATGGCTGATAACTGGGCAATGAGGGCTGATAACCAAGCCTTAAGAGAAGATTTGGAAAGACTTAAGGGTAGGATGGACAAGAGGACAAACAAAAACTCTAGAAATGATGAAGAAGGGGATGAAGAATAATCTCCCAAGAAGGAAGAAGAAGAGGTTCCTGAAGACCAGAGAACCCTCTTGAATGCCCTTAAATCCATGGAGAGAAGGACCATGGATGGAAAGACACAATTTCCTATTTTAAGTGGGAGAATGGACCCTGACTTAGCCATGGAATGGATAGAGTCCTTAACAAGTTTCTTCAAATGTGAAGACATAACAGAACATCAAAGAGTCAAGATTGAAAAGTTCAAGTTGAATGGAGGAGCCCTAACTCAATGGAACTTCATCCAGACTGAAAGAGTGAAGAATGGTAAAAATATGATATCAACATGGAAAAAGATGATAGCATTGGTTAGAGAAACCTATGTACCAAAATATTATGGGGTGCAACTCCATAAAAAGAAGAGGAATCTCAGACAGAAAGACATGGATGTGAGCACATACACCAAGGATTTCCAAAAATTGTGTATGAAGGCTATCACAAAGGAGACAAAAGAAGAGAAGTTAGCAAGGTACATTAAGGGATTGAAGTTTGCAATCCAAGAAGACCTAAGTCTGTACACACTAGAGACTAGTGAATAAATTCTATCAATTAGCATTAAAAATGGAAGATAAACTAAGAAGGAGGCATAAGCTAAGCAATAGAGGAAGAGACAATAATAATAATAACAACAACAACAACAACAACAACAACAACAAAAACAACAACAACAACAACAAAAACAACAACAACAACAACAACAAGAACTTTAGAGGAAGATGAAACTCTTTTGGAAGAGGACAGTCCCCGAGACCTTTTGGAGAATAAGGACAAGCAGACAAGGAGCAAGGAGAATCAAGCTATAGAGGAAACTACAGAGGGAGGAGACCATTTGGAAGAGGAAGGTTTGGAGGAAGAAACAATGGCCCCTTGAAATGTTTCAATTGCAACTAGTTGGGACACCATGGCACTAGATGTCCTGAAAATATGGGGTCAAATCACCAGGGAGAAAGAAGAGTGCAATTAGCCCAAGAAGATAACCAGAGCAACACTTCAAAGGAACTTGAACCAGAAGAGGGCCTATGCCTAATGATGAGGCAAACCTTGTTTTAGATGCCCCAAGACAGGGAACCACAACAAAGAAAGTCATTTTTCATAACCAATTGCAAAATCCATGAAAGGGTATGTAAACTAATCATTGACTCTGATTCTAATGAAAATTTAGCGTCTAATGAAATGGTTCAGAAGTTAAAATTACAAAAATTTCTACATCCCTGTCCATATAATGTATCTTGGTTAAGTAAGGGTCAACAAACATTGGTGAAAGAACAAGTTTGGGTAGAAGTTTCCATAAGTGATTACAAGGACAAAGTTCTATGTGACATAGTGGAAATGGATGTTTTCCATCTAATTCTAGGTAGACCATGGAAATATAATGTGGATTCCACTAATAATGGTAGGAAAAACACCTACACCCTTGTATAAAATGGTGTCTCTTTTACAATGAAACCTTTGCTAGATACAAAACAAGAAAATGATCCAGTAGTCATAGCTGTGGGAGAAAAAAAAGGGCTGATGAGGGAGGATATGTTCTAATCCAAAAACCAAAGGATGTAATAGTAGTAGACAAGGACAAACCAGTACCAAAGGAAGTCCAAAAACTTATTGAAACTTATCATGATGTGATTTCTAGTAACTTACCCTCATCCCTCCCACCCATAAGGGATATAAGCCATCAAATTGATTTTGTACCTGGCATTTCTTTACCTAACAAAGCACCCTGTAAGATGAACCCCACTCAGAATGTAGAAATCTCCAAACAAGTCAATGAGCTATTACATAAAGGTCTTATCCAAAAGAGCTTAAGCCCTTGTGTAATCCCCTTAGTCCTAACCCCAAAGAAATATGGTACATGGAGGCTTTGTACAAACTGTAGGGTAGTAAACAAAATAACCATCAAGTACAGATTTCCAATCTCAAGGATAGAGGATTTGTTAGACCAATTGGGCAGTGCTTGCTACTTCTCCAAAGTTGATTAAAAGTCTGGATACCATCAAATAAGAATAAAACTAGGTGATGAATGAAAGACAATATTCAAGACCACAAAGGGTCTCTATGAATGGCTTGTCATGCCATTTTGGTTAAGTAATGCACCCTCCACCTTTATGAGATTGATGAATGAAATTTTTGATGACTATAATGGAAAATTACTTATTTTTTATCTTGATGACATCCTAATCTTTAGTGGCAGTTTGGAGGAATATCTCAAACATTTGGAGATAGTGATCAAAAGGTTGAATGAACACAAACTAATGATAAACTTGGAAAAGTGTGTCTTCTTTTAGAAAGAACTTATCTTTTTGGGATTCATAATCTCCCAAGGGACACTCAAGATGAACCCCTCAAAAGTGGATGCCATAGTCAACTGGCCACCCCCTAGGAATCACGGTGATGTAAGAAGATTTCATGGTTTGGCTACCTTTTATAGAAAATCCATTAAAAATTTCAGTCATGTATGTGCACCTATGCTCGATACAATTAAATGTGGAAAGAAAATAAAATTTTTTTGGACTAAGGAGGCTAATGATGCACTTGAATACTTAAAATAAGGATTATCACAATATCCTATACTCACACTCCTTGATTTTCATAAGGTATTTGTAGTTAAAACTGATGCAAGTAACTTGGCTATAGGGGTAGTCTTAAGCCAAGAAGGAAAATCAGTGGCATTCTTTTCAAAAAAACTAAATGATGCCAAGAAAAGATACTCCACTTATGACTTAGAATTATATGCTGTGGTGCAGGCCCTAAAGAAATGGAGGCATTATCTTTCACCTAAAGAATTTGTTGTTTTCACAGATAATTATCTGAATGCTCAAGACAAGTTAAGTGTCAAACACATTAAGTAGATGGAATAACTCCAAGATTATTCATTTTCAATCAAACATAAGAACGGTTGATGGGGAGGTCACCTTACTAACCTAGATTCCTACTCTCTTCTAGGAATCTTACCTTGGACCCTATTCACTTCAGGATCCTCTAGACTCACACTTGAGTCTCTTAGGGTTAATCTCAGACCCTAATCAGAAGGACTTCTTTTCTCCCTCTCTCCTAGGCTTCCTTCCCACCGAAATGTCTCACTCTTCACTGTATCTCACTATTCATGACTGAATATAGTCAGTCATGCACCTTCTCCTTCTATCTCTCTCTATTACAAGTTCCCTAGCTGGACCATTCAAGCTCGCCTAGGACTTGTATACAATTCTGACTAGCCTTTTCTCCAATACAAACATTGAAACAGAAATATAATACATAATGGATACCTTTTGACAGTCACATCCCATAAGCCTGATCATGAGAGTCAAAAGGCATCCATTTAACTAAATTGTAATCAAAATCCTACTCTACAAAAGTCTACACACAAAACAAGTTTACATAGAACACACCAGTAACACTTCTTTATTGAAAATCAGAAGTTTACAATGTAAATTCAAATCTCCTTTATTAGTCTGCTGTGTCTCAAATTTCTCTAACAACCACAACCATAATAACAACCCTTTACAATGGTTTCTTCCCTCTATTTTTATACTTGGCCTGTTCTGTAACCGTTTTTAGGTTACCTCACCGCCTGAGGATTCTGACTACCTCAGCTTCTTCACATTCCTTCTGTACCTATCATCAAGATCTTCCTCTGCATGGCCATCAACGTGGAGAATGTCTTCTTCCATGTCACTGACCTTTCTAATTCCCTCTATGATGTTGAAAAGTCAACATATTTACTTCTTTGTCTATTACTCGCACTGTCGCGAGTCTCAAACACACTGCATGTCTTTATCCTGCGACTTGGCGATGGCTTGATGTCGCGCACTCACCATGCTTCTACCCGAGCTGAAATTTACTCTGCGACCTTGTGCTGCACTATTTGTCGCGCGCTCGCAACCCTTTTTGACGAGCTACCAATTCATCTGCGACCCTGCGATGCATAACAGTCGCGCTCTCGCACTGCTTGGACCGAGCTAAAGTTTTTCCTCGTGACTGAGCGATGAGCACTCGTCGCATACCCACAAAACTCTAAAATGAGCTACTAATCCATCTGCGACTGAGTGATAGATGGTAGTCACGCTCCCGCAATGGTTTGAACTGAACTGACAATTCATCGGTGAGTACGCGATGCATGGATGTTGCGCACTCGCATGGCTTAGAACTTAATCGCTGATTGAACGACGACTGTGCGATAGACGATCATCGCATGGTCGCGCTATTTCCAGACTGACTTCCGATAGACCGCTGACTGTGCGATGAGTTAGTTGTCGCCTTGTCGCACCATTTTTTCACTAACCATCCATCACCTCGCGGGCATGCGATACCTTGTCGTCGCATTGTCGCGCACTGTCTTCTCTGAACTACTAACCGCCTGCGACTGTGCGATGAGTTCCTCATTGTTCACTCGCTCACTTAGGAACTTAAGTACTGGCTAGCTTGCGAGTGTGCGATTCACTATTTTCTGTTCTCTGCTGGTCATCTGTGACTTTGCGACTGAGTGAAGAACCGTTAAGGTATATATAAAAAAATTGACCGTTCACTGTGATCTGCTCCATTGATCACTCAGTTTGGACCTGCTAGGGTTTTGGAGCTAAAACCCTAGGGTACTCTGCACCATACTCCCCCTCTCTCAGAAGGAAGAGTTAGGTTGAATTAGTCGGCAACAATGCCGAACTAATTCCTTGTTTTCTGCAGGTTTCTTCATCCAGCCATGTCGCTTCTGCTTCTGATAATCCTAACCATTTTACAAGATATTCTCTGTATACTTTTTGTCGAGTTGTCTTCTGAACTCGTGAATCCAAGATTTTCTCTGCCTGCAACTTGGACTTAGCTTTCATCTGTATATCTTGAATATCTTTTCCTACTTCCATCTGCTGAGTAGTCTCATGTATCACTGGTCCTCTGTATGGAACAAGATCCTGCACATTAAAAATAGGTGATATATCCAAATGGTTAGGTAAATCAATT
>MU228036.1:158987-189731 GCA_018584345.1 Thuja plicata
ATTGTAATCAAAATCCTACTCTACAAAAGTCTACACACAAAACAAGTTTACACAGAACACACCAGTAACACTTCTTTATTGAAAATCAGAAGTTTACAATGCAAATTCAAATCTCCTCTGTTAGTCTACTCTGTCTCGAATTTCTCTAACAACCACAACCACAATAACAACCCTTTACAATGGTTTCTTCCCTTTATTTTTATACTTGGCTTGTTCTGTAACCGTTTTTAGGTTACCTCATCGCCTGAGGATTCTGACTACCTCAGCTTCTTCGCATTCCTTCTGTACCTATCATCAATATCTTCGTCTGCATGGCCATCAACGTGGACAACATCTTCTTCCGTGTCACTGACCTTTCTAATTCCCTCTGTGATGTTGACAAGTCAACATATTTACTTCTCTGTCTATTAGTCGCACTGTCGCGAGTCTCAAACACACTGCATGTCTTTATCCTGCGACTTGGCGATGGCTTGATGTCGCACACTCGCCATGATTCTACCTGAGCTGAACTTTACTCTGCGACCTTGCGCTGCACTATTTATCGCATGCTCACAACCCTTTTTGATGAGCTTCCAATTCATCTGCAACCCTACGATGCATAACAGTCGCGCTCTCGCACTGCTTGGACCGAGCTGAAGTTTTTCCTTGCAACTGAGTGATGAGCACTCATTGCGTACCTGCAACACTCTGACATGAGCTTCTGATCCGTCTGCGACTGAGCGATAGATGGTAGTCACGCTCCCGCAATGGTTTGAACTGAACTGATGATTCATCGGCGAGTACGCGATGCATGGATGTCGTGCACTCGCATGGCTTAGAACTTAACCGCTGATTGAACGGTGACTGTGCGATAGACGGTCATCTCATGGTCGCACTGTTTCCAGACTGACTGCTGATAGACCGCCGACTGTGCGATGAGTTAGTTGTCACCTTGTCACACCGGTTTTTCACTAACCGTCCATCACCTCGCGGGCATGCGATACCTTGTCATCGCGTTGTCGCGCACTGTCTTCTCTATACTGCTAACTGCCTGCGACTGTGCGATGAGTTCCTCGTCGCTCACTCGCTCACTTAGGAACTTAACTGCTGGCTAGCTCGCAAGTGTGCGATTCACTATTTTCTGTTCTCTGCTAGTCATCTGTGACTTTGTGACTGAGTGAAGAACCGTTAAGGTATATATAAAAAAATTGACCGTTCACTGTGATCTGCTCCATTGATCACTCGGTTTGGACCTGCTAGGGTTTTGGAGCTAAAACCCTAGGGTGCTCTGCACCAACGGTGTAGCCAATAAAGTGGCTGATTGGTGCAAGAGCACCTTAAGGTCTCAAGGAAGATCTTTAAAAATTTTGGCCTGTAGGTGGTTTTAGCCAACCACCAAGGTAATAAGGACCAAGGATAAAGTCCCAAGTTTGATTTGGTGTGTGATTAGAGGTAGGAGTTTTTGAGTCATGTATTTTGTTTGTTCAATTAGGCTCTAAGTGCTTAAGTCCTAGAAAAGTCAACATTGGTCAAAGTTTGACCAAGACTCCAAAATGGAGTGGCATTTATGATTTTGATGTTTTTAAGTGTTTTGGGATCCAAAGGATTGATTTTGGATTGAATTATGCAAGGTAGGATAGTGGAATGTCAAATGTGCAAAAAGTTGTAAAAGTTGCTCATGACAACATTTCCTAAAATCTACGAAATGGTTTTAATGGCATTCTAATCCTGACCTAGGGGTCCAAACATGTGGGGATAGACTATTTAAGTCAAGACAAACCCTAAACTAAGGGTTGGAAGTGTTAGTGTACGGATTGAGTTTTGGAAAGTAAAGATTTGGACTGTATTTTTGTAACAGAGCCTTCATCCAGACCTTTAATGGATTGAATAGATTGATTTATTGCATTGAGCCTTCGATACTTGTTATTTAATTACTCTATGTGGTGTTAGTTTGGTAGTTTAGTACTTTTTAAAATTATTTTGTAAATTCCTTTAGTTTCACTGGTTCGCTGGTTTGTTCAGAGCTAGTTATGTAAAAATGAGTCCCACTTGAGTTCCCATGGTTGAAAACCCCTATTAGAAGGTAAAACCTGTGGTGGGGATGAGACCCACAAATCTTCACTAATGCAATAATAAAGTAGCCTGTTAGAGCTTACAAAGATTGATCACTTCTGGTGATCTTACTCTGTCAGGAGTAACAATAAGTTGATTAGATCTACCTTGTGTGAGGATTTAGTAACACAAAGTATGTGTGCACTCTGTTAAGAGATTTTTACAAATATTGTTAACTCTACTCTGTAAGGAGATTTTAGGATTGTTACAATTTTTAGAGAGTACCAAAGTTGTGTGATCTGAAAAAATTACAATTTCTATATTGTGGATGCATATCCTTTAAGTACAATAAATTTATCACCTTGCTGTGAATGATAATACCTTATGTACTACTCAGTAGCCTTGTCTCTGTTCTAAAAACTAAATGCTACAATGCAGTTCTTGTCCTAAAACCCTTGTCTAAACTCTCATGTCCTACTTGATCATTACTTGATCATCATACATTACAAAATGACATCTTAACATTACATATATAAAACCTCTTGACCTAATTAGGGTTTTACAATATCTTAGAAAACCTAAGATCAATGGTGTACAAAATTTACCTTAATCATCTAAACACATGAGATATTGTTTGCAAGTGATCAATTTTGGGTAACGTGATTCACTTTTTGGTTGTCATTTATGGAAACACATCTGGTTTACAGATTGATTCATATAAAGTTAAGTTTTTCTAACTCAAAAATTGACTAAGTATAGAAGCAGAGATACAAAAGTATTTTGGGTATCAAAGATCGAGATAGATGAGTTATGACATGCGAGCTTAGAGGAAGACAATATGGGGTATGTGTGACCTCCACCTAAGATCTATTTTTTTTTGGAAATGTTTACAATGAGTTAGAGAGAATTGAAGACAGATAGACTGTAGCAGAATAGTGATACAAAGCAGTTGGACAATAGCGATGATTAAGGGAGTATGACTTGGACTCCTAGAAATCAGAGTTGGATTATGGTTGATGATAACCTATACTTTTACTATGTAAGAGTGCCAACTATGAATTTGATATTTACTTTATTAAATGTATTTTGTATTGAAAGCTGACTATGTAATATTTGCATTGAGAGCCAACTTGGTGAAAGAGAAAGATATATATGTAAGGTCATTTTGTGGAAGCAAAAGATAAACATGGATTGATGAGATGATATAGTTGTGAATGTCAGGGAAGAGGATGACATAGATAATTTATGAGCTATAAACAAGAACTATCTAAGCATTAGAGATGCTTGTTATTATTCTTTATTGAGAATATTTTGTAACAAAATTTTATTGTAGAGATGTATGCTCAGTTGGCCCCTAACAGGGTGTTGTATGCCTTTAACAGGGTTGTAATTCCTTTAACAAGGAAATTTACTATGTAATATTCAGCTCCTAATAGGGCTAGGTCTCCTAAAAGGGACACTATACTTTAGTGCATGCTTGTGGGTATCATCCCCATCAGGGTTTTCCCTTAGCCAGGGTTTCCTCGACAACAAATAATGGTGTTATGAGTTATGTGTTATTTTCTGATGTTCTTTTCATTTGTGCAAGCTTATGGTTAATGTTTAATTTTTTCAAGAATTTAATTAAGTTCAGTAATACTAATTCACCCCCCCTCTTAGTATTATCCAATCCTAACAATTGGTATCAGAGCTTTTGGCCCTTGGAGAGAAAGTCTAACAGCTTAGGGGAGATCAGAATGGATTTGGATAGTTTGCAAGAGAACTTTGATGCTGCACTTGAAGACCTTGACAAAGAAAAGGAAGAGAATAGATAATTTAGATTCAACATTAGAAGAGCTGAGAAATTTATAAATAAACTCAAGGAACAGCTTGAACTTTCCAAAAGTCAAAGACAAGATCTTATGGTTTAGATAAAAGAGGATTCAGATGAAGATAATTCAGATTAGATAAAGCAACTTAAAGAAGAAAATGAAACCCTAAAAATTGAGAATGAGGCTATGACTAAAGAAATTCAGATACAAAAGGATGCTAAGAAGAAAGTTGAAGAATCTCTAAATAGTGCATTAGATCAAATGAAGAATGAAGCTGACAACTACAAGAACAAGTATCTAGAACTGGAGAAATACAATCAGATCATAAAATGTGAACTTGTTGAAGCAAAGAAACACATTGAGAAACTTCACACCAACAATGATTTGATTGATGAACAAAGAGATAGACAGAAACCTAAAGGTGATATGACTGGTATTGGCTTCAATGAAGCTAAATACTCAAAGAATCAAGAAGATAAATCTGATGAGAAAATTGATGCTAAAAAACCTCCTATTGAAGAACCTAGAGTGCATATCAGACCCTTCAAAGGTAGATGCTTTGGTTTTAACAAATATGGACATAGGAAGAGAGAATACAGAGGTAATGCCCCTTTTAAAACTTTTTCTGGTTATTATTTTAATTGCAATGGATATGGGCACAAGAAAGCAGAATGCAAGAAACCTAATCAACATGGATATAAAAATATAATGGAAGAGAACCTACATGCTATAAATGCCATAATCTTGGACACATTGCAAAGTATTGTAAGATGCAAGAAAATTAGGAAAGAAGACCTCCTATATGTTACAAATGCAATAATCTAGGACATATAGCAAAGTTTTGCATGCATAATAGAGTAAACCACAGAAGAGTACCACCTCCTATGAATTCAGAGAAGAGTGGAAGTGATATTGGAAAGAGTGTTGCAGATTTGAAGAATGATTTTGATAGTTGTTTTAAGAAAGCAGAAGATAACAACAATGGTAAAATTTGGAAGATCAAAGAAACTAGTGAGACACTAGTTTAGGGAGAGACAATAGATGCTACTGGATCTTTGCTTGATGGAAAGAAAGTAGAATCGACCTAATTGGCCAATCATGGCCTTAAGGGGAGCATTGGATACAAATATCAGAATATATCCAACCCCAAGTTTTGAGGATTAAGCTTGAGAAAATGTAGGTATAAACATGGCCGACATAATGCAGTATACATCTAAGAGTGCAACATCAACCGACGCATATATTATGATCGCAATATTTACAACCGACTGGACAATATTGAGTGAAATAAACCCTTCTAACTTAAACTTGTGTAAAAAACCATACAATGATCTATTTACTTACCATTTGACAAGAGAGACCTAAGGAGATTAGAGAGTGAAGGAACTCAGTCTATTCTCCAAATGTCGTGCGTGATTGATTGAAGCAAAAACTTAGAATTGAGTGGAATAGAGGTATTTACATTATCTAGCTATGGATGCACCTATTATTTATGATGTCATAGATTGACATAGGTATAAATTCAAGAAACATCCATTCAAGTCTTGTGAAGAAGATCTAGAAGGAGCATTTTCTCAGACCCCTCATGGCGTATTACACGTAGAAGATATTAGGGCTTACATTCATTGTAAGTATGATATACTTGGGACTGATGCGATTTCAACTAAGATGAAGTATATGATTGAGAAAGGAATTATGAGAGATGAATACAACACATTGATCAATTGAGCATAATGAAAATTCTATATTTGTATAAATTTGACGAAATAGAATACATCAAGATATTGTTGAGCAGAGTACACGATCAGTTCATTTGGATAGGTGAACAACCTGTGAAGATTTATAGTGACTTAATTCATGAGATTACTAGACTGGACAACACTGGCATCATTCCTGTTGCAAAAAAACATGTGAAGAAAGAAGTCAAAATCCTAACTCACTCGAAATGGGACAGGAAAGCGATGAAAATAAATGACATCTTTAAGAAAGATGTGAGATTAATCTCTATGATACTTGGCTACAAATTCTACTACAGCAGTAGACCTAATTTAGTATCTGTAGGATTCATTATGATAGCATGGAGAATGGTGAAATAAAATGTGAAAAATAACCTATGCGAAGTATTGGCACAACAATTTCTGAAGAATGTTAAATTGATAAAGAAAGACATATCAAAGACCTTCAGATTTGGCTCACTATTGATGCATATGTTTATACACATTGAATACAAATTTCCTGGCATGCACCCTAGTGGTTGGAGAAAAGGGATACCTACTGGTATTAAGATTTCACAGAGCTACAGAAGACAGAACAAAATATGGGTTGATGGGGAATTGTTTGGTATGATTAAGATTCTTCAGAGGCAAATGAAAACTAGATATAGATTACATGAAGACATTGTTGAAAAATACAAGGATACAATGTGTTTCATGGTTGAAACTGATTGTGTATGCTTTGGGGCAGTCACTCCTAGGAAGAAATGGTGTTATCTAATGGGATATGAAGTAAGTTCAAAGGTATTAACCATGCAATTTGAACATGTTCTTTCATATGAGATTGATACATCAGAAGAAAGATGGGGTATATATAAGGAGAAATCAGCTAAGGTAAGAGAGGAATAGACTAGAGGTCTAAGGAAAAGGAAAATTGATAACATTATACATGAATGTGGTGTTAAGGCAGGATTGATAGAAGAAGAGTTGAAAGAAGTGAAAAAGAAAATGGCAGAATGATCTTCTGGTTTGGTAAGTTCTAGTACTGCAGCCTTTCCCACTCCTGAAGTACAAATGGTATATAGTCCACCTCCTCCATTGCAATAGACATCACAAACTAAAAAAATTACTCCTAGAGTAAACACCAGATCTAGCAAGCAAACATCATCTATGGAACCAAGCACTGTGAGAGAAGAGAAGAAACCTAAGAAGAGTAATCAAGCATGGAAGCCTAACTTGAAGATGATAGAGAAGAGAGATATAGAACAAGGGAAGATAGTTTCAATTGACAAATACTATGACAGGTATAATGAGACTGACAGATAGAAAATTGAAGATGTTGTAGTTAATCACCTACTTGTTTTTAGAAAGAATCTATTGGAAGTTGAGAGAAACATACCTGAAGAACTGTATGGAAGATTAGAAACAAGGAAAAAATTAGCTCAAATTGAAGATGAAATAATAAGAAATCAAGAAATTGACAACATGTTTCCTGTAATATCTTTACAAGAGAGAGAGAGATAGAGAGAGAGAGAATATTCAAGAAATTGAAACCTTTTTTGAGGACTAAGGCAAGACTGCTAAAAATCATGGCAAGAAAATATGATGAATTCACTGAGGAAAATCAGAAGGCACTAGAGAAAATATTGATGAACACTACTCCTGAGAAGCCTCCACCTCCTAAAACCACTCCACCTACACCGTTAGGAATGGGAGAAAGTTCAAAGACAGTTGAGGCAAATGTTGAAAAGAGCGAAGCTGATTCACAACTAGATTTCTATGTTTCTAGTGTGCCTATGACACTTGACACATCACATGATGAAAATTACCCATTTGCAGGGAATGTGGACAACACTATTATAGATGAAGCAGAGCATAAAGAGGAAGAAGAGCAGAAGGAAGAACAAAAAGATGAAGAAGAGTAGAAGGAAGAACAAACAAAGGATGAACAGAAAGAGGAAAACATATCTTCCATCTCATTGTTGGCAAGAAAAGATAAAGCAATAGAAGTTAATGTTGACTACATGGATGAAGATGAGCTAGTAAAATTAGCTTTTACTGCACTAACTAAAGTCAAAGAAAGATTAGAACATAATGGTGATAAAAAGGATAAAGTAATTACCAGTGAAATTGATACTGTGAACAAATTGCTTCGAGTACCTATTGTTTTCCAAAATAGAGATGACATTGAAAATCTAAAGATAACAATTGATGAATTTGATGGATATTATGAGAATTTGATAAAGATTGCTGAAGAGAAGGTAGAAAAGAACTATTCGAAGGAGAAAATTTCTGAATTTTGCAAGTCTATTGCATGGGACTTAGGCATTCTAAAAACTTGTTTGACAAATGCAAAGAGTTGCATTGCATATGGAAGGAAACTGTTTAGTTACTGTATGAATCCTATTAGGCATGTTCAGGACATTAAAGACATTATTTCCAAGGAGAGGGAAACTCTAAAAAATATGATGGACAGTTGTGAAACCTCTTCATAATCTATAAAGGAGTTAGACAAGGAAGTAACAATAATTTTGGTGAAGCTCAGTGTATTGGATATTGAGAAAGGGAGAGTATTAACAAGATTCAATTTGCTGAAGAGTTTAATCACTCCTAAGCTATCCATACTTAAGGCATATCTATCAGAATCAGAGAAAGTTACAGAGTCATTGGATAATTCTATGCCTATAGAGTTGAAAGAAGTAGAGACTACATCATTTGCATTGAATTGACTAATTCGTGTTAGTCAAATATTATTTAAAACATGGAGTACAAAAGTGAAGATCTTAGAAGATTCCTTTCAAGATATTATGAAACTTGTGAGCAAGCACTAATCCTATTATTTTTTATACACCTTTTTCATTGTTTTCAAAGGGGAAGAAGAGAAGAAAAAATGAATAGGAGAAGAGATAAGAAGGAAGTAATAAGGAAGGAGAGATAATAGAGGAGACAGTTTTGTTTTGTTGGAACACTTAGTCCTTTTTTTTGTTAAGTGTTGCCATCAATGCCAAAGGGAGAGATTGTTGGAAAGTGATCAATTTTGGGTAAAGTGATTCAATTTTTGGTTGTCATTTTTGGCAACACATGTGGTTTACAGATTGATTCCTATAAAGTTAAGTTTTTCTAACTCAGAAATTGACTAAGTACAGAAGTAGAGATACAGAATTATTTTGGGTATTGAAGATCGATATCGACGAGTTATGACATGCGAGCTTAGAGGAAGAAAATATGGGGTATGTGTGACCTTCACCTAAGATCTATTTTGTTTTGGAAATGTTTACAGTGAGTTAGAGAGAATTGAAGACAGACAAACTGCAGTAGAACAGTGATACAAAGTAGTTGGACAGTAGCAATGATTAAGGGAGTATGACGCGGACTCCTAGAAATTGGAGTTGGATTACGGTTGATACTAACCTATACTTTGACTATGTAAGAGCACCGACTATGCATTTGATATTTAATTTATTAAATGTATTTTGTATTGAAAGATGACTATGTAATATTTGTATTGAGAGCCGACTTGGTGAAAGAGAAAGATATATATGTAAGATATTTTTGTGGAAGAAAAAGATACACATGAATTGATGAGATGATATAGTTGTGAATGTCAAAGAAGAGGATGAAAAAGATCATTGATGAGCTATAAACATGAACTATCTAAGCATTACATATGCTTGTTATTGTTCTTTACTGAGAACATTTTGTAACAAAATTTTATTGTAGAGTTGTATGCTCAGTTGGCCCCTAACAGGGTGTTGTATGCCTTTAACAGGGTTGTAATTCCTTTAACAAGGAAATGTACTATGTAATATTAAGCTCCTAATAGGGCTAGGTCTCCTAACAGGGACACTATACTTTAGTGCATTCTTGTGGGTATCATCCCCACTGGGGTTTTCCCTTGGCCAGGGTTTCCTTGACAACAAATAATGGTGTTATGAGTTATGTGTTATTTGCTTATATTCTTTTCATTTGTGCAAGCTTATGGTTAATGTTTAATTGGTTGCAGAATTTAATTAAGTTCAATAATACTGATTCAACCATCCTCTTAGTATTATCCAATCCTAATAGATATAAATAATTAATGTGTGCATCTTTAATTAATGCTCCTTGATCATTGTAAATTGTTATCCAACTCGACAATTTTTTTTTACCTAGATTGATGTGCCAATAAAATTTTTTATGTGACCACTGGTATACTTGGTAAATACTATCTCTCAGTGCTCAGTACTACAACTCATTCCTTATACTTTGGAGGATCTCATTCCACTTTACATGGCTATGTTGCTTCATATTCAGTAGGAGATATTGATAGCATGAGGAACACTACAAGGTATGTTTTTATTGTAGGTGGTACAATAGTCACTTGGATTTCTAGATTGCAAAAGGTTGTAGCACTTTCAATAATATAAGCATAATATATTGTTGATATAGAGGCTAGTAAGGAGATGATTTGGTTGTAAAGATTTATGGAGGAATTGGGAAAGATACAAGATAATATAAAGCTGCATAGTGATAGTTAGAGTGTGATTAATGTTGCAAAGAACCCAACCCTTCATTCTAATAAAAAATACATACAACTTCAGTACCATTTCATACAATCGGTTTTAGAGAATGGACAATTGAAGCTAGAGAAGATACACATGAGCAATAATCCTATAGATATGTTGACCATGGAAATAAATCAAAATAAAATGACTTCCTACTTAGTTTTTGTTGGTGTTCAAGCATGATACTCATGGAAAAGAGAAACAATCAAGTCCACCTGTACGTCAATATAGTAGGAGCTATAGGGGCAATGATGTTGCTACAGGATCAATCTCCAAGTGAGATAGTTTTTAGGTGTGGAGTTTGATCAATCTCTACGTGGGAGATTGTTGATATATGGTGAATGATTAGGAAAGTACTATACACTCATCATGTATCCTTTACAAGTTTTTTTAGTTAACTTGTCAAACATTTTTAGGTTAATTTGTTAACTGACCTTTGTAAACCAACATTGGTAAATTGCCTAAAAGGCCTATAAATAAGTGGAAGTGTACTGTGAAGATCAGACTATAATTTTCTCTTTGTTGGATAATAAAATAAGTGGAAAAATGTATCTCTAGTGGATGTAGCCCATAATGGGTGAACCTTGTTAAATATTTGTGTTATTGTATTTCTATCTTCTCTTATTTTTTGCATTATCTTAATATTTCTTATTTCTCATATCTGCCTAAACCCTAACCAAATTATGTAGGAAATACATGTAATTTATGAAGATTAATTTAACTAATTAGATGAGACACCAGAATAAAGCTATAAGATATAAAGTGAGTTAAAAAAATAGAAACCATTAGCTAGCACAAACATAAGTGTAGTCCACTATAAATCACAGGTAGGAACATAAAGCTATTGATTGTAGTCCACCATAAATCATGGATAAAATAAGAAGTTGTGATAACAACACCCTTAAATATAAATAAGGAGAGATAAACCTAACAAAATGAATGAGGAAAGAGGGACACAAAATTCCTTCCTAATGACTGTCAATTACCAAAACAATTCAAGCTATATTTATCCCTAATGGTGATAGGTTCTTAGAATAAAAATATTAACTTGTATAAGTAACATAAACATGTTGAATTAATAGCACAAAAAATAATCTACTTTGATGAGGTAGATAACATAGATATACTTAATAAAAAAAACTCCCAAATGTTTTTTTTAGTAATATCTAACATGACGATTACAAATAGCTAACAACATTAAAATTTGTCTAGGTAACATAAGTAGAAACATAGTGAATCTAATTCTTTATCTAAGGATCTAGGCTTCCTTTCTCCAGGAATTGAGGTTAATTTTTAGCATAATTAAAATTCCCCCCTTCTTCCTTCTTATCCCATATGTATCAAATAACATCAAGAATTCTATGTCCTTTGTATTTTTCTTTTGCCTCATTCACTTACTACCTGAATCATTCTCCAATTCACCCCTATTCTTTAGCAATGAAATACCCCATTCTATTACACTAATCCTTAAAACCTTCCCACTATTTTTATTTTACCATTACCTTTCTACCATTTCTTATGGCCCATAACTATCCCTCAAAATAGGTAAATAAGAAATCAATTTTTTTCCCTGATGCTCATGCATCAGACTCCTTAGGAAGCTAAAGAATACATGGGATCCTACTCATGAAGATAATAATACCATTCAAATTTACTTTATTTTCTCACTTCTTCCAATTATCATGTCTTTGCATCCATTTTAATGCCTCCAAATTCACTCTATGCTTGATTTTTCTCCTTTTGAGTTTCTCCATCTACATGCATTTACTCTTCATTTTCTTCTAATATCATTGCCTTTTTTCTTTGTTAACTTCAAATTTCCACAATGTTGTCTTGTCTTTATACTTGTTAACTGCAAAGGAAAATAAAACTTCATCCTTACAATGTGTAAAAAAAGTTACCTCATAGTTAAGGAATGACCAGTGAGAGAAAGAGGAGTAGAGTTGGTCTGGTTAGGATTTATGAAAGTGCAAAGGAGGAAGATGAATTTGAAGATGATGATGGAAAACTAGTTTTTCTTTTTAGAGTCTCTTTACAGTACTAGGTTTGGTCTTCTCCTCTACAGTCCTTGGCTTATTGGGTTTTCCTTGGATTTCAAGAAATTGTGTGATGAATAATTCTATGGTGCCAATGAGGATTGGGGTGTGCAAGACCATGAAGGAGCCACAAGGGTTTTTTGATGGCCAAATTTGGCCTATGATTGTACAGTAGGAAACACTCTTGGTGTTTTACTATGTAGTGAGAAGTGTGCCTATGGTGACATGGATGAGATAGAATGGAAGGATAAGGAACAAGAGTTGGGGTTTAGATGCATTACAAATTTGTGAGGCTATTTCTAAAGGTGATCCCTTTGTTGTCAAGGGTGGCTTCTTTTCTTTACCTTCTATGGCACTGGTAGGTATTTTTTTTCTATGTTCTTATTGTTAGTAGTGATTTTTATTAGATTATGCCCTATCTTACTACATGCTTTATTATCTTTATGGTAATCAAATTTTCCCTTGCTAGGTAGTGGTTTGAGCTATATATGTTCTATCCTATTTCATGAAATTGTGCGTGATATTGTTGGTAGACCCTTCTTTCTATGTTGGGTTTTGTTCATATTATGTTTATGGAGTGGTTAGTAGTGAAGGGTTTGAAAATAGATTTCTCTTCCTTCTCTCCTTTCTTTTTATCAAAAGATGTTTTGGTGACCCTTCTTTGTGGATTTTCATCTATGTTTTTCTTCTTGGTTACCTTGTTATGGGGTTTCTTTATTTATCATTTTTTTGTGAGATAATATTATCTATTTGGGACTTTGGGATTAGCAAGGAGTTTGTTCATTCCATATACAAGTTGCTGGCATGTTGTTTCTTGATGAGGTTTTCTAGTGTTTTGTTGGTTCTACTCTTTTTAGGGGCTAGGAAGTTGCTAGTAGTTTTCAAGGTCTGCATCTATTGGTGGTTTATTTTTTGTTGGGAGTTTTCTATGTTGGAGTTATGTTTGTTCCCTTTTGGGCCTAGCGCTTGTAGTTTTTTCTCATTTGGACTTTTGCTACTATTGGATGGACTCATTCCTACATGGATTCTATGGAGGTGAATTATTCCCTTATTGAGGTGGGGTATCTTATGGTGTCTATGTAGTGGGAATGGGGAATTTGGATTCTTTTGTTCTCTTTCATGTTCCTTATTGAGATGGGGGAATCAAGGGTAGTCACTTTATGTAGTATTTTTACAACCATAGGTAATCAGATGAGGGGAGAATGTCTATTAGGTATACCCTTATATTAATATTATTCTCTAATATGCTAACTATTAAGGGATCCTCTTCTATAGAGGTGAAGAGGAGTTTTTTAGTTAAGGAGTTGCTTCAATATTGAGAGTTCATTTCTATTGGTTGCTGGTTGGTTCTGGGTTCCAATTCAAAACCCATTGTAAAGTTTTGGAGAAACTTGGAAAAGTCCCTCCTCTTATTACACATGGTTACTTGCAAGATTATGTAACTAGATGGTTTTGGCTACCATCCTTGTTCTTTCTTTCTAGATTATTTTTGGAAGTGAAGGTTTTGGGTGCCTTTTGAAAACCCATGAAGGTTTTAAGAGCCTTATTAAAACCCATGAAGGATTCAGGTTCCTTTTAAAAACCATTTTTAGTGATCTTAATTATAGAGTGTTGTAAAATCTTTCTTTGGTCTAGTTTTCTTTTCTAGTTGTTGTGTTTTAATTTGTAGCACTGAATGCTTATCCTTTCTGCAGGGTGGAATTAGGGCCAAGGCACAAGTCCATGTATCTTCAGACAACTTGAAGGATTTTTTGAAGATATTTAGAGGGACCCCCATTGTTCAAACCAAGCATAAACCTAATATTCCAGCCAAGAAAAAGGGTTTGGGTCCTGCTTGTTTGCGAAGAAAAATCCACGTTTTAGACGACAGGCTCATTAGGATCAAGATAGATTCAAGGATGTCAAGAGTATTTTTAGTATAAAGGTGATTGTGCAACTAGAGAAGCCATTTTTAGTTAATCCAAGGTTTCATGTCAATCATAAGGAGCACGTGAATCACATGATCGTCAAACCTTGGGTAGGAGCTCCATTGTTTGATTCAAATGGTACCAAGGTTAAGGATACAATGACTGTTCCTACACAAGATGATAATGTTGTTACTAATTCTTAGGGAATCAGGTCCTTTGAAGTTGGTGAGACATCTGCTAAAGGTTTAGAGAATGGATAGAATGATGTCAGGCAAGCCCCTATGGCTGATAGAGATGTTCGGCTCATGGGTAACGACCAAAATTTGAAATTTGATTCTGGGCGGGAAAAATTTCAAAAAGACTATTATACCCCCATTCTAGATATGAGGAAAATAGACTATTGTCGAGGCCTTCCTCATTTTTTGTAACAAAAATCATGGCCAAAAGTAGACAATTTTTGACATCTATGAAGGTACACCTCCATGATCCCCTGCTCTGATTATAAGTAATCAAGGAAATACAAAAGATCTGAATGCGGGCTTTGAGAAGATACAAATCCTTCATGTAGGTTTGAAGGACCACAATATTAATATAAACATTGAACAAATCAGGTCTCATCTCCATGGTAATAGCTCACTCAACAATAGAGCCCCCTTCAATCCAATTAAGTCTGTTCAAATTTAGCAAAAGAAACATCTCCAGTTGGTCGAAAATGTTAACCTATTCCACGGAGATGTCAAAAATATGTCAATCACACTTCCTGAGACAATGCTATAGAAACATGTTGATTTATTACGCTACTCTTCCCTTATAGGTAACTTTACTAATTGCAACTTACTATTTTCAGATATTAAGGAGTTGGATTTTCAATCTTGGCGGGGTTTGAAAGATATATTTTATATCGACTTCGATTCTTAATATTTTGTGGCTATCTTCCAAACCAAAGATCATAGGGATGTAATTAATAAGAAAAAGGGTTGCTTTTGTAAAGGATCAGGGCTATTTACTATGATTTGGGTCCTAAATTTCAAGATAGACCCTAAGGGTGTCCTCTTTTTTCCCCATTGGATATCTTTCCCTCTGCTGCCATTGTAGTATAAAGATCCAAAAATCATTCAAGTTATTCCAAATAGAGTGAAGATATTTATCATACATGATCTCATTCTGTATGAGCTTCCTTACCGTGAAGTTAGAGTTTGTGTACTTATAGATATGCATAAGAAATTTCAAACTTCTATTAACATAAACTCCAAATGGGGATCTTGGGAACACAGTATTAACATTCAGGATGATCTCACTGTTCATAAGTATTAGAATAAGCTTGGTCATTTCAATGCTTATTGTCAGGAAGACATTGTAGATGAAGTTTTGGTTTGTTTAGACCACAATTATGACCCATCTAGGTGTGTTCATAACTCTTTGGGTTCTGCCATTCAACAACAATGTTCTAGGAAACAAGATAAAATTTTTAGTGCTACTAAAGAGCTGGCTGCGATTTTGGATATCATGCTTCAGTGCCAATGTGAGGTCCTACCTCGACCATCTTTTCAGAGCTGATACTTTTATATTATTTTTATCAGGATTATACATTATTTTTGATACACAGACTTATTGGACATAGATTTCATAGCATAGATTTCATATGACGACTCTATTTTGATGATGTTTGGATATATTGTTATATGCTTATGATTCTTAGATCTTGATGACATGTCTTAACAAGTTTCCATTCTATGTTTCTGAATTTTCAATTTGATCATATGACATAAAAATGTGGATTACAGATTTAAATACTACAAATGGTCTATAATGGTTTAATTTTGAATGATTGATTCAAAGGGATTTGTGATTTATCCATTATAAGTATATGAAAGATCTAATTCAAAAAGTAATATTTAATTTAGGGTTAGATAAATGTATTATAATGTATATTATTATGTATGTATGATTTCTTTCTTGGACTACTGATGCTCTGTTCGAGTGTGCATGCGAATAAATCATGGATTCAAACCGGGGAAGCAAGATTGGGTTAATGTTAAAATCCTTGTTAAGCCAAGGTTAACCTAAAGAGGGAAATAACCTCATTATAATGTAATATATGTTTGTAAATGTAATTTATTCAATTTTTTGTAAATTCCAACTAGGCATGCCAATGTGTAAATGTGATGTGCTTGGTGGTGCCAATTGGCACATGTATTTGTGAGTTGGCATCCCTATGGGGTTAGGGAGGTTAAGGTTTCACCCTAGGTTACCTTGTAGTGTTCCCATGTAGAGTTACTTGCTTTGGAAACCTAAATCATGAGTCCCATCATAGAATTTCGTGGGTTAACTCTTACTGAGTTTTAGAGGGGTTAAAATGAGTCCAACGGGGTAGTTAAGGTTAAAAATAACTAGTCCTATAGGTATAATAAGGGTTAGGGTTTAATTTTTGATGATTATGGTGTCTTAATCACATTTATTCCCCATCTAAAGTACCATTCTTGGATAGTGGAAAAAATTGAAAAGATGGAAGACCATCTCCTTCTTCAAGATAGTGGGTCTTCTTTTCATGCATGAGAATGGACAAGTGTTAGGGAAGGTGACTCATGTCACCTCACATATTTTTGGGAAGAGGAAAGAGTTGGGTAGGGAGCCTTTTTCGGGGAGATTGAGAAAATAATTGGGGTTGATTGCCCAGTCTCCATTTTTGGGAGACTTCTAGTTGAATTAGAAAGACTTGCTAGTTTTGGAGCTAAGGGAAGAAAAGTTAAGGAAATAAAAGCTAAGGGAAGGAGGGTGGCTCATCTCAACTTCTTAACCATTTGATAGGATCAAGGTTGGTGCTCTCAAACCATGTTTAGCCTCTTTTAATTTCTTGTTTTGTTTTGTAACTTGAATGAATTTAGTTATTTGTGAAACCATCTTGTGTAAATGGTGATCTTGTTGTGAAAGTGTATGTTGTAAATTTTCAATGCTATCCTTGTATTCTTATTTTATGTTTTGTGGTGTTTCATGGGAGTAAATGGACAAACTCACCCTTGGAAGGGAAGAGAGCCATTGTGGGTGAAGAGCTTAGTTGGGAAAAAAATTGTAGTGTAGAGTCTCTTCTTGGGAAGAAGAGGGAGATTACATGGATATTATTGGCTCCATGTGCCAATTCTTTTATTATTAATTTATGGGGGTGATAAGGGTTAATGGATGTGGTATGTGGAGTTTGGTTGTATTAAAATCCTTGGGAAGGCATACACAATCAACTTAATTATGTTGTATTTATTTTTGGCATTCTCCTACTTGTTTGTTTCCACCTTCACCCCTTTAATGAGTCCATAGTGACCCAAATGTGTAAAAGCTTGGGAGGGTGTTGTTTTAGAGTTTGTATGGATGTATTGTGGCTTTTTTGAATGTTACCCAACCCACTCTTGTTTCCCCTAGCTCGGGGGTTGTCTCATAGAGACCTAGGATGGGAGGTGAGCTCCCATGGTTTATTTCAAAACCTTGTTATTTGCAGATTTTTTGGTTGTCTCATTTTACTTGGAAAGGGATGCTCAAAGCTTGGAAAGAAATTTTGAAAATGTAAAGTTTATTTCAAGCCACGAGGCTAAATCCTTGTATTATTATACCTCAATAGGTGAAAGAATTTTGTTTAAATCTGTAAAGACATTTATTGAAAATTGTTGGTTGTTTGTTTTTAAAGAGAAGAGAAATGAAAAGATTTTAAGTTTATTATGCCCTTAAATCTTTTGTGATTTTCTTATGTTAAAATTTTACATATTTTAAACATCTTTCTCATGTCAAAATCTTCTTTAATTCTATTTCTTTTGATTATACAAATGCTCAGAAAGGCATAAATTATGTTTTATTTATGTAGATTCAATTCTGTTTATTGAAAGCATACAAAAATATCTCTGTTTCCTTCTTGTTACAAATGTATTATTTCATAAGTTTTCTTAAAAAAAGAAATTTTATTTCCTCTTATATGAAATCATACATTTAATATTGCAAGAGAAATGCATAACATAAATGTATATGAACAAAATAGGATTATGTTACATCTTTCAGCCTGTCATAGTTAAATTTATAAAACACCATTTATATTTATTAATGTACAAATAGAATTCTGCCCCATATATATTATTATTGTATATATATAGCAGCTTGTATATATACATAAAAATATACATTTCACATAATCCTATTATATCTTTTTTAGCCTGTTATAGTTTTGTTTATATATAACAACATATATATACCTATATATATACACGTATTCATTCCAAAATTTTTGATTTAATATTTTAATCTAATATAACAATGTTTATAAGAACATGTATATATGTATCTTTTATAAAAAAAATACCTTGAAAAAAAAAAGATAATATATAAAAAAAGAAGGATGGGATGAGGAGGGGTTGGGCGTAGCCCAATCCACTCCCACAGACCCCCACATTATAAGAGATGGGGTGGGGAGGCCGTGACACCCCTCCCACTCATGGTGGTCATAGCCACCACAACATTGCCATGGGTGGTTGCACCACCACGGGTGGGGGTGGGGGCCGAGCCTCCTCCACTCCCCCATAACCTCCATACTCCACTCTCGCACGGCCACTGTGCCCTGTATTTTCTCCCACAAAAGAAATTGCTTCCTCCTTGTTAGGTCATTTTCCTGAACTTTCTTTTCAAGCTTTTTTTGTAGATCTCTAATGGCAGTTTTTCAAAAGTTGCAAAGTGTTTCCTGTCTATTTTTTGAGTAAATTGGTTGGAGAGGGTTATTATGGTCATCTTTTTTTCCCTTTGGGTCACCTCTGTGGAGTCAGAACAATCGATTTGGTCTCAGTGCCTTCGCTAGTTTATTTTTGGTTTAAAATGACCTAGGTATTTTATCCCACATCGGTTGTGCATTGAAGAACTTTGATATTTTTATATCCCAACACTAAATAGTTAAGTGCCTAAAGGCATGCACCTTTTGGCACATGGTTTGGCAAATGAACAGTGATGTGGACGGTCAGTTGGATTGCCAGAAAGGATGTTTTGGTGGGCCCATGTCAAAGAATGCTCAGGTGATGTGGTTGAGGATCGCCAAGTGACAACAGGGTGCGATGGCATAATCTGAGTCATGGTAGGTCTAGTCATATTGCACAATAGCGTAGGTGTGACATGTGGCAGGTTTGACAAGTGGCGAGCCAGGTTGAATGGACACATGGAAGAATTTCCAACAAATGAGGTGGCTCCACATGGCATGAATGGAAGGATAGGTTTGCTAAGATTGATCAGATGGATCAAGACAAAGGGCAACATGTGGAAGAAAATAAAGAGGATCATGAAAGGTAGATCAAGATCTGACAGTGTTTCGCTACCACGTGAAGGGAAGATGCGAGGAAGATAAGAATCACGTGGTAGAGAAATGTGTGATGCGTGTCCAAGACAGTGGTAGGAAGTGTGGGGCCGATGTGCAGGGGCTAAGGGACAAGTTTTTATGAGGGCCAATAGAGATATGCCACATGGAGGTCAACAGGAATTGACCGTGGTTAAGTAATTTTATTTTTTACTTATCCCCAAATGACTAAAGTGTATCAATGAATGTGTTTAAAAGCTGATAAAGTTTAAATATCGATCATTGATGTCTTTTTTGAGGCCACCTGTGACCGTTTGAAAAGAAATTCAAATTTTTAAATCTTTTCATGCAAGGTTTTGTGTGAGATGACATATGTTTTGTCTCAGTGCACCATTAAAGTTTCAATCTAATCTTTTGGGTCTTTTTTCACACCTGTAGAGCCATGTTTGGATGGAGATCTAATAGTGCTAGGCATATTTATGTATGAAGTGATGCAATTAGGGTTTTTGATCAGATTGTTTCTTCTTGGCATCACCTGGTCTTTTCTTCATTAATGAAAGCATTACTTGATGTCATGACTTTGATTTCCTTTTGACATCAAAAGTATTATTTTTGCATTCAAGGAAGTTTTCTTGTTGTTTCCATATCAGATTTTCATAGGATAGGGGGAAGTTTTTAGGGTCTCAACTTGTTTTCAAAATTGAATGCTTACATTTTATGGTTGTAACCCTAACCCTAAATGGTTGGATGCTTGTTTCATTCTTGCTGTTATAAAGGAAAATTTCAAGACCATTTAAAGGGTGATGGAGAATTGGGAGAAATATTGAAGAGCAGTAGGCTTGTGTTTTGTTTCCAATCTAGGATATAGAAAATGTAATTTCAGATTGTGTCAAGACAAAATTGAAATTTCTTTCATCTTTTTCATATTGTCATATTGTTTATCTCCTTATCATACTGAATCAGGGACCAATTTCATCATACTTAATATATGTTTTCTCAGAATTGAGTCTCTCCAAGTTGTGTTATCCATTGAGTTGCAAGTTTTCTGACTTACTTCATGAGTTCTGCTAATGCATATGTGTGTTCCATAGGTATTTCATTTTAGGTCAAAATAATTCCTTTGGACATTACATTTATTCTGTTTGGATATCTATTTGAGGATCTTGTAGTGTGTGATTTTGAGAATTCTTATGTTCATGGCTTTGAATCTTTGCCAATAAGGTGTTTCAATTTCAGTATTGTATTTAGGATTTAACCCAATAGATAAGGCACTGATCTTGGATTAGTTTTTTTGAGATACATATCTAAATGGTTTGGCTATGTTCTATCCCTAAAATTTATATCAAACTCATTTACAAGTTCTTTATAGTTATAGTTTTTCTTCTAATTCCACCCATGGCAGTGAAGAGTTAATGAATGCTAGGTTGGCATTTAGTACTTGCTTACCATAAATTTTTTTTTCATAATCCATAAGTAAAGGTGTTTTAAAGAGATGAGTTTATTCTAGATTGGGTGTACCCACCTTGGTTTTGCAGAGCCAGAAGTGCAGAGGACAGTCTTGTCCCTATAGTTGGTCCAGTTGTCTTGCAGAGATTCTATACTTGGATCTAACCACTCCTAACATCAATCTCAAGGAATATTGGTATTTTAGATAGCATAATTATTTTAAACACCAACAAGATAGCAACTCTATTGGGGATATTATAGTAAATTTCCATAAATGGCCAGTGAAGTTGATAATTGGAAGCATAGAGTTACTCAAGACTCACCTTTCTCATTTTCCATCTTGTGAGTTCTCTATTTGAATATCATTCATATTTTTTAGTGTTGTGACACCAACTAAGTGTTGGGTGGCGACTCTGAAGTTTTCTCTGTAGCAATGCTAAGTATTAAAGTTTTTGTGTCACACACTTTCCAATATGATTTACAGAGGTACCAAGTCTTGGTAAAAAAGACATCCTGAAGATAGGTTGGGAAATTATTTCCCAACTACATCCAAGTCTGATCAACCTAGAAGTGAAAGAGATACCCCTCAAGATGAAAGACAAATGGAATACATTAGGGAAGAAAGGCAAGTCCACCATAGTCATGAAGGAAATGCATCTGAATATGAGGAAGTTGCAGATGAGAGACTAGGTACTTGTGGAGATTATAGTTCTCCTAATGAAGGAGAGGAAGAAGAATATGTTTCTACTCTTCTAGATCCTGAAAATATGGATGCTAAACTTGCTGAAGTAGAAAGAAGAATCTAGGAGCAAGTAACTATCTAACAAACAAGAGAAAAGCAAAGGGAAAATGAGATCAGACAGGATCAAGTTTTCCTTAAATAGAGAATGAGGAAACTGTTATAGTTAGAGGCAATGAAGTATGTTGAAAAGCCTCATAATTTTGAAGAGGGACCCATCATTCAAGTGATTATTCATCAAGGCCCTAAAGACAAGGGAAAACAAGGAATAACAGGCGTTGCAATAAATGAACCCAAATGTTTCAAGGACGCAGTAGATCAAATGTCTAAATTGGACATGGATCTTGAAAGAGCTAGGGTTGAAAAGGAAATCATAGCTAAAGAGCTTGAGAAGGCAGAATTGGAGGTTGCTACTTTGGAGATGAAGAAGAAGGTTGATTTTGTTAGACAAACAACAAGGCATGTTCATCCTGGTGCAGGAGAAGCTACACCATCAAATACTAAAGCCTCTACTTCTCAAGAAAACACTACATTTAAAGGAAATTCTACTCATGAAAAAAGGTACAAGCAATTTTATTTTCATAATATTCATAGTTACCCTAATGAGGTTCCAAGTGTCATTAGAGATAAGCTTCCTAGATTTTCTGGGAATAATGTAATAACATGTGAAGAAAACTTACATTTTTTTGCTAATATGATGGATTATTATGAATTTATGCATGAGGATGTATTAATGAAGCTTTTTGTTCAGTCCTTAGTGGAGGATGCTAGGGATTGGTTCAAAGGATTACCCTATAAATATGTAGGGTCAATGGATGAATTAATTGATTATTTTAAAGAGCAATATGGTGATAAGATCAATGAAGGATTCATGTTGAATGAATTCAACAATATAAAAAAGAATCAAAATGAAGATGTTGTAGAATTCAAAATAAGATTTTAGAGAGCTATGCATAAAATTTTCCAAGTTATGAGACCTGATGACAAAGTTTGTCTAGCTACTTATCTTAATGCATATGATTCTAAGATGGGATACCTCCTAAGAGATAAAAATCCAAGGACTATAAGAGATTCTTATAAAACAACTATCAATATAGAAACAAATAGGAGGGTATTCGGGAAATTAGGTAGAAGCGATGATTGGAAATATGCAAGAAAGGAGTTGGATAAACCTTCAAATTCTAAGCCTAAGGAAGAGGTCAATATGAAATAGATTTTGAATGCAATAAAAGACCTAAAGCCATGAGAGAGTAAGAATCCTAGATCTCCAAATAACAACATGTAATCCTATAATAGTTTTAGTCAGCATCCTAGGATGCAGAACTACCCATACAATACCCAATGGAAGGATGGTAAGTCAATTATTCCAAAAAGGATAGAGAAGCCAAACAAAGATACACCTAATCCTCTTCAGAGAAATTCAGCTAACATGAGTAGTGAGAATTATTAGTGTGATGATTGTGAATCCCTACAAAACCCTACTAGTTGTGCTATTGATTTGAAGATGTATCCAAGTCAGAATCAATAAGAAAAGGAAGAGGAAGATGAATTATATGATGATGTTGGGAATGCAATGGATTCTATAGATTTCAAGAGTGAAGAATCTGATGACCAAGGTCAAATTTAGGATTTGTCTTCATCAGATGAAGAGAAGTTTGATGATCAAGCTGAAGCTAAAAATGTCCTTTCATTTGAGGAAAAGGAAGCAGACATTGATGAAAAAAGGTGTAATGCTGCAAGAGGAAAAGTGCCTTTTATGGCCAGAAGACCTTCAGATGCAGAAAGGGCTAGAATTATAGAGAAATTGTTTTCTCAAGCATAGAGTAAGTATAATCTGAGAAATAGGACAGTTGGTAGTGCAGATGGTACACCAGCTGGTATGTTTATTACAAATGAAAAATCAAGTCCTAAGTTGACACTAGAGAAAGAAACAAATACAAGAAATATGAAAAGGATAAAAGGTAGGAACAAAGGATAAACCAAGAAATCCAAATATTATTCAAAATATTAAATTAAAGACATCAGAGATGAATGCCTCTTCTATTCCAAAAGATGCTAAATAAGTTGAACCTAGGTTGGCTACTCAAAATGATGATAGAAGTATTGATATTACCAAGCAAGACATTTTTTGATATCAAGTATACTCCTGTTGCCATGGGACAATTTATTTCACAAATCACAGTCAAAGTTTGACTTTTAGAAATGATGAGGATTCTTGAACACAAGGATACAACTTTAAAATGGATGAATAGTGTTTCTACCACAAGAGCTTTGAAATCAGAAATGGATGAAAATAAAAAGAGCAGTAAGGAGAAGCCTGATAAAAAGGGAAAAGAATCTGATGAAATTGTTTCTAAGATCCTTCAAATTTTCCTAAATACTAATCATATCACTCCTCCTTTAGGAGCTATGGATCCCTTTTTCTTAACATTAATTATTAATAGTAAGATGCTCAAGAATTGTATGATTGATTTAGGAGCATCAAACACAGTCATTCCTACAGAAATAATGAAATCAATGGGACTACAGGTAGATACTCCTCATGGGAGATGTCAACCAATGTATATAAATCAAGGCAAACTAAGCTTAACTTGAAATTGATGAATGAACTTACCGATGAATCAGATTAATACACTTATGGATAGGAGAAGAAATAACATGCATAGAAGTCAACCAAGGAAAACCAAGCTTAACTTGAAACTGATCGAAAGTAGGGACAACAACGAAGGTAGTGTCCAAAACTTTACCATAAATTTCAACAGGAAAGTTAATAGAACCAAATTATGGATAGAGAAAACCATTACAAGTTTGGATCCACACATTAGATGTATTATAACAATCACATTGTAAGTTCTTTGAAAAAAGGTTTTCTTTAGTAATGATATTGACTAAGGATGTAGGATAAAAAAGAAAACCATGCGCAGGTATCTTAGCAATCCTAGCATAAATGTAGAGGGGACCATCAGGAGCTTTAATAGTCTCAAAATCATCAAAGGTGATCGAGAGTTCCCTAGGTATTTTATTCTTATGTTGTTTTCAAGGTTTAGGTTGAGGTTGAGGTTTAGGCTTAGGTTGAGGTGGACCTTGAAGTTGAGGTTGAGGTGGAGGAAATTGAACAAGAGGTTGAGATTGAGGCTGGGGTGGGGATACATGTTGAGAGAAAAAAATATGCTCCACATGGTTAACAATATGATTGAGATCATCCATTTTTGAATCATAAACAATATCCATAGAAGATGTATGAACAATGGTATTAGTATCATGTGTAGGCAAAGGATTTGTATAGATTTGGAGGTTTTGATTAGGAGGAGAGACAAATTTGTTTCCATTACCATCAAAATTATCAACAGATAAATCATTAGAATCAATTAAGTCTTGAACCTTATGTTTTTGAGAATAACACTTCTTAGTATCATGGCCATTCTGATGATGGTATTGACAAAAGGCTTTGGGATCATAGGATTTGGGTGCCATTGTAGTAGGAAGAGGAGGTCTAATAGGAGGCAGAGTAATCATATTAACATTCAACAACTTACTCATAATAAAATGTAAAGATTCAGAAAAAGGAGTAAATGTACGATTCAAATGAAAAGTAGTGGATGCAGAAGTGATATTGTTGGATGCAACAACAAATTGATTAGCAACTACATTTGCTTGCTTATTTGTATTGACATAGTTGTTAGGTTTATGAAACTTTGTGGGATTAGGAGCAGCATCACTCTTATCAAGTGGAACAACAACCATTGGAGTGTTGCTCTCAAATTGACTCACTTGTAATTGATAATGATGAAGCGTTGCACAAAGTTGTTGAAAAGAGGTAGATTCAGTAAATAGAATCTTATCTCTAATATCCTTTTGAAAATTTGAAATAAAAATATGCTAAATATCAATATCAGGAACATGATAAGAAATTTGAGCATACAAATGCTTAAATCTACCAATAAATTCATTCAATTTTTCTTTACTATTTTGTTTACAATGCATCAAATCACTTAAGGACACTTGTGGACCAATGTTATTTTGGAACTGTTGGATAAAGACATTAGTATGTTTTGGAAAAGAATAAATAGAATAAGGAGTCAAGGAACAATACCATTGCAAGGCCTTATCACGAAAAGTTTTAACAAAAAACCTGGCTAAAATCCTATGGTCATGAGCATAGTCACTAAAAAGGATTTGAAATGTTTTAACATGAGTGATAGGATCTCCCTTACCATTGTGATTCTCAAGATGAGGCATATCGGCTTGCTGAGGGACACTAGCATGAATAATGTCTAGGGTTAAAGGACCACCCATGTCACATGTAGGAATACTAAACTTGGATTGAGTTAAGGACACAAGATGTTTTTGTAAAGAGGACACAGTTTGAGCCAGACTAATTATTGTGGAATCATTAGAATAAATAAGAGGCATATAAAAATTAAGAACACTAGGAAAAGTGTATGAAGCGGTGGGAATGGAAGACACAATCGATGGAACACTTGGAACCATAGTTGGAGGAGGATTGGAATAGGTAAAAGGAACACTATGGTAAGAAGGCTGTGAGGTAGGTAGAGACACCGATGGAACACTCACAGGAAGAGATTGAAGTGGAAGATTCAAAGCTAGATGATTGGAATATGGAAGAGATGTAGTCATTAAAGGAGGAGTGTAAGTAGGAATACTAGGTAAAGGAACAGAAGAAGGTTCCACACTAGTGACAGGAGGAGTGACTCATAGATCTTGAGCTAAAGGTTTGACATTTAAATGCACAAGATGAGTGATATCATGCAAGAGATTAAAACCTTGATCACTATCATGAAGGAATTTCTTAAGGGCCTCTATAGCTTGAATATAATCTTGATTATGGTTTTCTTGAATAAGCCAATTTCCCATTTTATCAAGTTCAGTTGAAATTTTTTGGACTTGTTCAGGAGGAACTCTTAAAGCATCATCCTCATCATGAGATGAGTGAGAGGAGATATGATCTGTAGAAGGATTGGAATCATGAGTGATCAAATTGTCATCCAAGATCCTAAGGAAAGTAGAGGAAGACTCAGGATCAAAGGTGATGAACTATAAATGATTGAATATTTGAAGATGTTGAGTTGATGATGACTGAGTTGCAGAAAGTTAATGCAAGACATTAAATCAGTTAATATATTATATTGTGATTTATGTCAACTTGATATAATATAATTGGTTATATATATACATAGTGTCAAATACTTCAAAGAACCAAAGAGATAAAGGTTATGTTATCAGTAATGCATAAAAGTTTAGTATACACTAGGTGACAACAAACACCGATAGATAGAGAACCCCGAGAAGAGTCATAGTGATACCCAAGCAAGCATTACCAAATAGAACCTAAGTAATACCCAAGTCAAACTAAAATTCATAGTGTTGATCGATGGATAGAAAACCCCGATGAACAAAGATTCCCAAGGACAACTAAAGTCAAGACCGAGCAAACAAGGAGTTAAACACTGATCATAATTGAAATTTAGAATTGACAAAAGACTTAGCTGGCAGGAGCTAAAGATGGAGTTAACTGATTCATTACATTGTTTTCATCAACTAGTCAAAAGATAAAGATAATCTAGAGATTAAAGATAGTTTTATTCCAGTTGTCAAGGAGAAATCTGTAGGATAAAACTAAAGCAAGCTTTAAAGAAAGAATGGCGAGATTTTTAGATCACGTCAAGAACAAGAAAGACAAGTACTTAGAAATGGTGAAATCATGTCTATACGAGAGACAAGATAATTCATTATGAATTGGGGGGGGGAATAGAAAAGGATTCTGAAGAGAATACTGGGGAAGATAAGAATACTTCATACAATCTTGATCAAACAAGTTGAAGAATAGAGCTAAAGATTTCTGTAGACACTGAGCAACAACATCACTGAGCAGAAAGAAGTGAAGAAAAGGAACATAAAAGAAACATTGATTAGAAAGGTATTATGAGATTAAAATAGATCTGAACATCTGCAAGATTAAGTTGTATTTATGAACAGATCATATACTGTTTTATTTTAACCATTGATTTAGAAAATCTCTTAACAGAGTGGGATTTAACTATCCTTTATAATTGAAATACATCCCAAGGAGCATCAAAAAGTTTCTTATGAAGATAGAATAGTGAAATGCCAAATATCAAGTGACAAACTATTATATTTAAATCCTCTAACAAGGTCGCACTTAACAGTGTGTTTGTAACCTTTAACAGGGTTTTCTCTTCACCAAGCTCACTTTAGAAGAGTGAAAATTTTGGGTTACCGGTCCCAAGTGGTTTTTCCCCTAATAGAGTTTTCACGTTAAAAATACATGTGTCAAATGTGTATATGGTTCATTTCTTTAATATTTTTCTTTACAGATTACTAAAATAAGATTGATTGCTCAACACTAAGTTATTACTGTATTTCGGTAAAGGTTATATTGCTATTTGGTAAAGCTTAAGAAAAGGGATAAACAATGAACTCTGAGAAGTAGTTATTTGATAAGATTATTTAAGGGCATACATATTGTAGGACTGAAGATAACTAGAGGTTTATATTTGTGGTATAAAGTTTTTGGTTGATTTATTGGATTAATTATTGAGGCCACTGATTCACCCCCCCCTCTCAATTATTATAACAATTGGTATCAGAGCTTGTGTGCTTAGAAAGGGAGTTTAAAGAATCAAGCTAAATATCATAAGATGAGAAAAAGGGATGTGCCTAAGTTTAACAAGGACAACTTTACATCATGTAAAAGTAGGTTAAGACTCCACCTATCAGATATTGGAAATGATGTTACTCAATACTTGGATACTGAATATGTGCTACCTACTATACCTCACACCTTTGATCAATTGAGAGAAAAACATGAACACAACTCTATGATGATAGAAATTGCTTCCTCACTTTTTGATGCTAAATTTGAAGATGTCAAAACATGCACCACTGCAAAGAAAATGTGGGGAAAATTGAAGCTAGTACATGGAGGAGACGAATCTGTGCTAAGAGCTAAGGCATAAAGCCTAAGATGAAAATTTGATGACCTAAGAATGAAAAAAGGAGAAAATATCACTCAGTACAACTGTAGAATCAAAGAGGTATTCAATTCTATCCAAGGAATAGGAGGTGTACTTGAAGAAGAAATAGTGGTAAGTAAAATCCTAAGAACCTTACTGCCTGTTTATGATATTAGAGTATCTTCTATACAAGAAATGAGAGTAGTAGAAAATAACAATGCCACTTTAGATAGTTTGGTTGGTAGACTTATTTCATTTGAGATGAACAAATTTGAAAATGGTGTCTTACCATCTATTGAGTCTGCATTCAAATCTTCTTTGAAAATAAGTAAGTCAAGTCATAAACACACTATGAGAAATGATAGTGAAAGTGATAGTGATGACCAAGAACTTGATGAGATTGGAGCACTAATGGATAGAAGATTACAAAGAGGAAAAGGTAGATACAAAGGTAAATTACCATTGGTATGTTTTATTTGTAAAGAGATTGGACACTTTGCTATTAGATGCCCTAACAAAAGAAAAGAAGACAAAAACAGTGACAGATCATATGAAAAGAATTTTGACAGAGGTGATGACAGAGATTACCGAAGCAACCAACAATCTGACAGAAGAGACAACCAAGGCTACAAGGAAAAAGGGAAGAAATATTGTTACCTAGCTGAGAACAAAGCTGAGAATACTGACACCGAATTTGATGAAGATAGTAGGCGATATTTGTTGCTATGAAGGATGATTTAGATGAAGAGGAAAGATATGTTGAGACTACACTCATATCTAAGGTTAGTAAAAATGATGTCTAGATTATTGATAGTGGCTATACTCACCACATGACTAGAGATAAGGAAAAGTTTGAAACTTTTGAGTATTATAATGGTGGATTAGTAAGAATGGGTAATGACTCACTTTGTCCAGTTGAAGGTAAATGAACCATAATGTTGAATAATGTGATCAGATGTGAAAATGCATACTGGGTAAAAGGACTTAACTATAATCTATTGAGTGTTTCAAAACTGAATAACATAGGTCACTGAGTTGCATTTGAGAACAAAAAGGCAAAGATCTTTAATGAATCAGGAAGGTTGATCGAAATTGGTGAACAAACAAAAGGTAACCTATTCTATCTTGATGAAATTAAAACCACTTGTTTAATGGCTACAAATGAAGACATATGGTTGTAGCATAAAAGGTTATGTCATGTGAATTTTGACAACATGATTAGGATAAGCAATAAAAGGAAAGTAAGAGGCTTACCGAGCATGTCAAAGCCTGACCATGTCATGTGTAAGAATTATCAAAAAGGTAAAATGATAAAGTCTAGTTTCAAGAGAAAAACCTATACATCTAATGCTATTTTAGAATTATTCCATAGTGATCTATGTGGACCAATGAGGACAAAGAGTTACTATGGTGATAGATAATTCATTCTCTTTGTTGATGATTATTCTAGAATGATGACAATTATGTTCTTAAAAGAGAAATCAGAAGCATTCAAGATGTTTAAATAGTATAAAGCTATTGTAGAAGAATATAGTGGTAAGGAACTAAAATTCTTAAGATCAAATAGAGGAGGAGAATTTATTTTTGATGAATTCACTAACTTTTTTAATGAGCATGGAGTTCAAAGACAAGTTTTTTCACCAAGAACACCACAGAAAAATGTTAGAGTAATAAAGTGATTCCACTTATTAATTAAATCATATTGATTTAATTATTTAGTCACTTATTATCTCTCTTTTACTTAAGCTAAACTTTCGGCATTTAATAATTAATTCTTTTATTAATTATTATTATTATGCAACCTAGATTTTCCCTTTAGGGTTTCCTGTTTAGGGTTTTGGTATCCTTTTATAAGGATTCCCTCTTTGTAAATTATTCAATTCGATGGTTATTAATTAATTGAGGATGTTATTGCATTAAGAGTTTTTTCTCCATTATTCGCACAAGATGTTTCCTTTTCCATCAATCTGTGATTTTTGGCCTCCATAGCTTTTTTGCTTCTCTTTCTGTGACAGGTTTGCATGCAGGTGATTCTTGGGAGTTGTGGGTTGATAGTTTTCATCAACTCCAATATGGTATTAGAGATCCAGATCTTCATGCCCCTGTTCTCTTCATGAGAGATTTGGCCTTGTTCTTTAATCTGTGCTTTTGAGAGGTTTTTGTCTTAGATTTTAGTGGTTTTGGGGAGGATCTTTTGTTTGGAGCAGTTTGA
>MU228036.1:191365-202086 GCA_018584345.1 Thuja plicata
GCCTTGTTGCCGGGACCCATTTTCCTGCTTTTAGTAGTTGTTTCTAGGTTTTAGCTTCTCCCTAAGTTTATCTTAAGGGGGGTGTTAGAGTAATAAAGTGATTCCACTTATTAATTAAATCATATTGATTTAATTATTATGTCACTTATTATCTCTCTTTTACTTAAGCTAAACTTTAGGCATTTAATAATTAATTCTTTTATTAATTATTATTATGCAACCTAGATTTTCTCTTTAGGGTTTCCCGTTTAGGGTTTTGGCATCCTTTTATAAGGATTCCCTCTTTGTAAATTATTCAATTCGATGGTTATTAATTAATTGAGGATGTTATTGCATTAAGATTTTTTTCTCCATTATTTGCACAAGATGTTACCTCTTCCATCAATCTATGATTTTTGGCCTCCATAGCTTTTTTGCTTCTCTTTCTGTGACAGGTTTGTATGCAGGTGATTCTTGGGAGTTGTGGGTTGATAGTTTTCATCAACTCCAATAAAAAATGGGATTGCTGAAAGAAGGAACATATCCATTTTTTATTGTGCAAGAACACTAATGATTGAGAAAGGCATCACTCAAACATTCAGGAGAGAAGTTGTTAGTACTTCTATCTACACATTGAACAAAGTTCAATTAAAGAAAGACACCAACAATACACCTTATGAGCTATGGTATGGATATACACCCAATGTAAGTTACTTCAGAATTTTTGGAAGTCAAATTTATATTTTGAAAGATGATAGAAATGGAAAGCTTGAATCCAAAGGTGAAGAAGGAATATTTCAAGGGTAATCTACCAAAAGCAAGGCTTATAAATTTCTTAACAAATCCTCTAACAAAAAAATTGAAAGTGTAAATGTTAGAGTAGATGAATTTGTAGAGAAAAATGATAAGGAAAGCAGAAAAGAACCAGAAGACTACAACAGGTTTGTCTACAGTGAAGAACCTGACACTCTGCCCAAGAAAAAATTTATCGCTCCCGAGTGACAAAATAATGCACCCGAGCATCAGGTTGCAAGCACCAAAAATTAGGAAATTTATCAAAATGATGTCTCGAGCGATGGACATAAGAAAGAAGGTCAAGATGATGATAAAAATGATGAAAAAAGAGCTGAACCAATACTTTTCAAGTATGTCAGAAGACACCATCCATAGAACCAGATCACAGGAGACAAGAGGGCTGGAATGAGAACAAGAAGTAAGTCACTGAACACTAGATGTTTAATCTGTGATTTTGAGCCTAAATCTATTAATAATGCACTTGAAAATGAAGAATGGGTCAGTTATATGAATGAAGAGATAGAACAGATTGAGAACAAAAGAACATGGACATTATTACCTAGACCAGATGACAAGAATGTCATTGGTACCAAATGGATATTCAGAAACAAGCTGAATGAGAATGGAGAAGTCATAAGGAACAAACCAAGATTAGTATGCAAGGGGTATGCACAACAAGAAGGTATTGAATATGGAGAAACTTTTGCACCTATTTCTAGACTAGGAGTTATAATTCTACTTTCTTATGCTGAATTCAAAGGATTCAAGGTATACCAAATGGATGTCAAGTCTATATTCCTAAATGGAATACTAGAAGAAGAGGTATACATTGAACAACTAGAAGGATTTGTTGATCCTAATAAGAGAAACATGGTTTGTAGACTAAACAAAGACTTGTATGGATTGAAACAAGCATCAAGAGCATGGTATGAAAAACTTCACTCCTATCTAATAAGTATTATATTTGTAAGAACAAGTGAAAATAGTAATCTGTATTTAAAAGAAGATACTAATGATAACATTTTGATTGCTGAAATATTTGTTGATGATATCATATTTGGGGGTAATGCTATGTTATGCAAATCATTTTCTAATGAAATGAGAAAAGAGTTTGAGATGTCAATGTTTGCGGAGATCAAGTTCTTTCTTTGTCTACAGATTCTTCAACAAGATGCAGACATCTATATCACACAATCCAAATACATTAAGGAAGTGTTGAAGATATTCAAGATGGAAGATTCCAAACCAGTTGGAACACCTATGGAAACCAGATGCAAGATGAAAAAAGCAGACAAGCCAACTGAGGTAAATCAGACCCTATATAGATCTATGATTGGCAAACTCATGTATGTTGTTCATACTAGACCAGATATAGCACATGCAGTTGGAATATTTGTAAGATTATCTACTAATCCCAAGGAATCACACATGACTGCTGTCAAAAGAATTCTGAGATATCTAAAGAATATTGAGGACTATGGCTTATGATATAAAAGAGAAGGAAAATTTGAGCTTCAAGTCTATACAGATGCTAATTAGGCTAGAAACTTAGATGACAAAAAGAGAACAACATGAGGATCATTCTTTATGGGTGATAGACTTGTCACATGGATAAGTAAGAAGCAAGGATGCATCTCATAATCTAATGCAGAAGCAAAATATGTGGTTGTTGCTGCATATTTCTCTAACATTGTATGGATCAAGCAATTACTGGAAGGTATGCATATGAAAATTCTTGAACTAGTGATTATATAATGTGATAATACTAGTGCAATAAACATATCAAAGAACCCTGTCATGCATGCTAAGACTAAGCATATTGCTATAGAGTATCATTACTTAAGAGAAAAATTACAAGAGAAAGAGGTGATACTAGAATATGTTCAATCCAAGGAACAATTAGCTGACATATTCAAAAATCTATTACCTAAAGACACATTTGAGTACCTGAGAAAGAGACTAGGGGTCCGACCCTATTATATTAGTCACTAAGCTGACTAGGAGGCTACATTAACCTACACATAATCAGAAGATCATTCATGTTGAGGCAAGAAAATAGATAGATTGCAAAGACATATTAGTACACAACAAGGTACTTATCTGCATCGAACACCAGAGTTATTGTATTGTTGATAGATAGGGAAATTCAAGGAATATATTATGAAAAATAGAAAATAGATTTAGTTTGGCATTGTTGTCAAAGGGAGAGCGATTATATATCCATATAAAATATCCATCATGATTATCCAAAGGAAGAGAAGTATCCTAAGGGAGATATGTCTCAAAGGGAGAGAGTATATCTATTGCTGTCAAAGGAAAAAGATATATGAATAGAATTATCAATCAAGGAGAGGAATAGTCAAAGGGAGAGAAAACACCAGAGAAAGATTCAAAGAAACATTCATCTAAGGAAGAAGAGATTCTAAAAAAAAGGGAGAGAGAGAAATAGAAGTTTCTACATCTATCCAGTGAAGGGAATAAAGAATGAAGAGGGTACTCTGCAAGAATCCAATCTAAGCTAGAAGAGATTATCGAGAGTCAGACAATTGTTTTGGTTATAGAAAAATAAGTTTGGTAGAGATTGATGAACTACAACTGATATATTTCATATTATATTTGTATTATGTAGTATGTTTCCATCAATACCGAAGGGAGAGATTGATTAACTATAACTGATTGAATGTTATAAGATGTTAAGTTGATGATCACCGACCTACAGAAAGTTAATACAAGACATTAAATAAGTTAATGTATTGTATTGTCATTGATGTCAACTTGATATAATATAATTGGTTATATATATACATAGTGTCAAAGAATTCAAAGAGCCAAAGAGATAAAGGTTATGTTTTTAGGAATGCATAAAATTTTAGTATACACCAAGTGACAAAAAATACCAATGACCAGTGCACACCGACAGATAGAGAACCCTGAGAAGAGTCAGAGTGATACCAAAGAAAGATACCCGAGAAAGAATTACCAAGCAGAACCTAAGTAATACATGAGAAGAAATGAAAGTCACAGTGTTTCCTGATGGATAGAAAACCCTGACAGACAGAGATGCCCAAGGAAAACTGAAGTCAATACTAAGAAAACAAGGAGTTAAACACCGATAAGAACTGAAGTTTAGAAATGATAAAAGACTTAGCTGGAAGGAGCTAAAGATGGAGTTAATTGATTGATTACATTATTTTCATCGACCAGTTAAAAGTTAAAGATAAGCTAGAGATTAAAGCTATTTTTATTCCATTTGTCAAGGAGAAATCTGTGGGATAAAACTAAAGAAAGCTTTAAAGAAAGAATGGAGAGATTTGCGGATCATGTCAAGAACAAGAAAGACAAGTACTTAGAAGTGGTTAAATCATGTCTATAAGAGAGACAAGCTAATTCATTATGAATTGGGTCAGGGGAATAGAAAAGGATGCTGAAGAGAATATTGGTGAAGATAAGAAGACTTCATACAATCTTGATCAAACAAGCTGAAGAACAAAGCTAAAGATTTCTGTGGACACCGAGCAATAGAGAAGCAACATCATCACTGAGCAAAAAGAAGTGGAGAAAAGGAACAAAAAAGAAACATTGATAAGAAAGGTATTATGAGCTTAAAATAGATCTTAACATCTACAGGATTAAGTTGTATTTATGAACAGATCATATATTGTTTCAGTTTAACCATTGATTCAAAAAATCTCTTAACAGAGTGGGATTTAACTATCATTTATATATTGAGATACATCCCAAGGAGAATCAAAAAGTTTCTCATGAAGATAGCATAGTGAAATGCCAGATATCAAGTGACAAACTATTATATTTAAATCCTCTATTAAGGTTGCACTTAACAGTGTGTTTTTAACCTTTAATAGGGTTGGCTCTTCACTGAGCTCACTTCAGAAGAGGGAAAATTTTGGGTTACCTGTCCCAAGTGGTTTTTCCCCTAATAGGGTTTCCACATTAAAAATCCATGTGTCAAATGTGTATATGGTTCATTGATTTAATGTTTTTCTTTACACATTACTAAAATGGGATTGACCGATAAAAACTAAGTTATTTACTGTATTTTGGTAAAGGCTAGACTGTTATTCGGTAAAGCTTAAGAAAAGGGATAAACAGTGAACTCCAAGTAGTAGTTATTCGATAAGATTATTTAAGCGCATACATCTTGTAGGACTAAAGATAACTAAAGGTTTATATTTTTGGTATAAAGTTTTTGGTTGATTTATTGGATTAATTATTGATGCCACTGATTCACCCCCCCTCTCAGTTATTCTAACAAAAGGAACCCACAAGTCTGCGACTTCTTCTAACCAGAATATTATTAGTAGGACTAGAGGTAGTAAAGATAATACACCAATGAAATGCAAATGAAATAAATTAGGAAAATGTAAATTCAAGAACATAAAAGAAGGCTAATCTAATATGCATGCAAGATCTAACATGAAATGTAAATCTAACACCACAAAAGAAAGAGTTGTCGTAAGCGGGTTCACCAAAATGTAAGAGGTAGAGTGTAAGATCTAAAATGTATATATTATTGTATTTTAAGATGAATGAAATTTAAATTTTGAAAGGTTTGGGGAAGGTAAGATTCTCCTCCTAGCCCCAAATTTACAAAGGAAGGATCCATATTGATTAACCACAAGAAAATGGTCAATGCACAAATGAATAAATCGATTAGAAATAAGAAGAAAGAGGAAAACCTTACATTCTTGGTTAATGATGGAGAAGGAGTATGTGTAATATATGAGATTATTAAAACCTTAATTGAAATGAATTGAAGACAAATAGTAACCTCAAATTATAGCAGATATGGAAATTGTTGTTTTCTGATGTCTATACTGAGTTTCTAGAAATTCTGCAATGAGATCTGGAACAAAAACACAAAGATGGAGAAAAACCAAAAATATTTTTCTTTTCTGATCCAAGTAGACCTTGACCCAAATATAGTTTGACCTTGACCCCTTTATGTTTACCTTGAACTACACTACTCTGACAAAAATTCTGTTTGCGGATCCTAGAAGTTTGCCAAAAAGAGTATCTGAATCTGCTCTGTAATTCACTGTTCTATACCTATACCTGCAAGAAAAATGGTTTTTTTTGTTGGGGGGAGGGGTTTTCCTTGGTCAAACCCAAATTTTGGAATTAACCTTATAATAGAATTGAAATTGCAGTAACAAACAAAGTAAATAAAATAATTGACCTTGCTTATATTGAAACCCTTGTGGAGGATTCAAATCCTTGGATCCACAAGTATGGATGCACCAAACGGATGTAGAATGTAGGATGTAGGATGTCTCAAATCAATTTACTTTAGACATTCAACACCAATCTTGAATGGATCTTGGAATACTAAGAAACTTGAATGGATATGGATGGAGAAATCTTCAACAAGAGGGCTCCATAGAGCTTGAATCTTTCAATGGCTACCAATGGATCTTCTTGATGAATTGAATCTTGAATACTTGAATTATTGAAAGCTTTTGATAGACTATGCATAGATTATCCTTCCATTATCATATCATGTCTTGTGTGCTTAAGTCTTATTTCTTATGCTTAGAAAATGAGAGGAGAAAGGCTTCCTTATATACAAGTCTAGGACACAAACTTCTAGAGAAGCTGACATAGGAGAATTAAATTCCAATTAGGCATATACCCTTAGAAGTGGAACTATATTAAATATATTTTAAGAGTTGCTACTTTGGAGTTTGAAACAGCCGACCTAGAAGTGGGAAATAATTCTTTCCAAACCCCAACATCCATAAATCTTTGGAATTTGAAATTTAGACACTAGGTCAGGGTCAAGGTCTAGGTTAGGGTCAAGGTCTAGGTCAGGGTTGAGGTCGACCTTGACCCTAAGGTAAAGAACCTCAAAATATTAGTGGAAGATACTAGGAACAGGTAGGAGAGAAGTGGAAAATAGGGTAGGATAGGGGAAAAAATAGATCCAACTCAAATACCCATTCAAGGTGTTTGACATGAACCCAAACCACTTACTCGGAGGGCTAAACCAGTCCTAAATGGAAGTGCTTCCATTTTTTGATGATACATGATTCAAGAGAAGTTCCTGTTATAGGTATTATTAAGGCTTTGCCTTATACACTTGCTGCATTTCCAGAAAAGATACTAACAATGAGTGTTCTAGTAGTTGACATCCCACCTCAACATGGAATGTTGTTGTCTAGGAAATGAAGTGCCTCAATGGGAGGGAGTATCTAGTGTGATTTATCCCTTGCAATATTTGACATAGCTAGTAATAATGTCAAGGTATCTAGAGAAGTCATAACTCCTCACATGATTGATGAGAGTGAAGATGAAGCAATGAATTTTTTCTTGGATACTGACATTGGATATTTTCAAGTGCAAGACAGTAAAATTGAGAAGGATGTCAAACATATGCTGCTATCAGAGGAAAAAGAAAATCTTGCAGATAAAACTAATTTATGGACAATGTAATTTGATGGTGCAAACTGAAAAGAAGGAGATGGTGCAGGAGTGTTACTAATAGCTCCCACTTGTAAAACATACAAGTTCTCATTTTCTTTGCTATTTAATTGCACTAATAATATTGTAGAATATGAGGCTTTTCTAATAGGACTAAGATTAGTTGCAAGACACAAGATTATATGTATTAGGATCATTGGGGACTCTGAATTGGTGGTCTCTCAAATAAGATCTAGATATGCTTCAAAGAATCAAAGGATAAAACAATATAGGAATGTTGTTTAGGATGAGATTGAAAACTTTGATGCATTTGGCATTGAATGGATGGAAAGAAGTCAGAACAAGATGAAAGATCTGCTGGCTAATATTTCCTTGAGGCATGAAGACATTAATTTTTTAGGAATTTCTAGTATAGAGATTCAATCTAGACCATCCATTCCAAACAATGTTGAAAGTTGGCAAGTTTTTGACGATGAAATGGATATTTTAAGATTCCTATCTTGTGAATTAAACTTTGGTGATAAAGAGATGGGATTTACTAGTTTTGTGAAAACCATAGATGGGAAAGATAATATTCTTGGAAGGGAAGTTCTCCAATTGAAGTCCAATAGGGTACCCAAAGGTTTGGTTGTGCTTGAGAGAGCTTTTGATAACAAAGACAAGTCTTTATCAACAAGCATGGGCAGCAAACCTGAAGACTTGGAGGAGATAAAATTGGGAACCAATCAAGATCCTAAAAGGTATATATTGGTAAGAAGTTGTACCCCAAGCTTAGAGATTCATTGGTAAATCTTCTTAGGAAATATAGACATGTTTTTTCATGGTCTTATGATGATTTAAAGCCATATAAAGATGATTTATTTCAGCATGAGATTCCATTAAAAGAAGGCACTAAGCCTTTTAGACAAAAGTTAAGACCTGTTAATCCCACTCTAGCACCCAAGATGCAGGTTGAGTTAAAAAAGATGAGGGATGTTGGAATTATAAAGCCTATAAGGCATTCAACTTGGGTATCCAATTTGGTACCAGTAAGAAAGAAAAATGGAGATATCAGATTGTGTGTAGAATTTAGAAATCTAAATGTTAATTCTTTCAAGGACAATTATGGATTGCCCAACATGGAAGAAATGTTGCAAAGAGTCATAGGGTCTGAAATGATGTCTACGTTGGATGGATTTTCAGGATATAATCATGTCAAGGTCAAGGAATCTAAATAGTTCAAGACTGCATTCACCACACCCTAGGGAACTTATGTGTATGTCAAGATGCCCTTTTGTTTGACAAATGCTGGAGCTACTTTCCAAAGAGCTATGGATGTGGCATTTGTAGATTTTATAAATAAATTTTGGGTAGTCTATCAAGATGATCTTACTACTTGCTCATCAAAAGAAGATCAACACCGTGATCATCTTGAAAAGATCTTTGTAAGAGCCCTAGAGTATGGGGTTTCCTTTAACCCAAATAAGTGTGTTTTTGGGGTGATAAAGGGAAAGATTTTAGGACACATTGTCTCTAAAGATGGAGTTAGAATTGACCCTGGAAAGGTAAGTGCAATTGATAATGTACCTCAACCAAAAAATGTCAAGGGCATTCAGTCTTTCTTTGAACAAGTGAAATTTTTGAGGAGGTTTGTTACAAATTTTATAGAGACTAGTTTTCCAATCTCAAAGATGATGAAGAAAGGAGCCAAAGTGGAATGGACTAAAGAAGCATGTAGGGCTTTGTCAGATATCAAGTAGGCTATTAAAGATGCCCCTATTTTGAGGACCCCTGATTATACTAAGCCACTTTAGATTTTATCCTTTGCTTCTTATAACACTATTGCTATAGTACTATTGCAAAACAGTTGAGAAGGCTATGAGCATCCTATTTCCTTTTTCAATAAGTCCTTACAGGCATCAGAGCTAAAATATGATATAATGGAGAAAAAAGCCTATGCTTTGGTTAAAGCTATAAAAGCATTCAAATGTTATTTGGTAGGGGCAACCATAGTTTCTTATGTGCCAAGTGTTGCTGTGAAGGACATTTTAGTTCAACAAGAAGTCTCAGGGAGGATATGCAGATGGATCAACAAGATCCAAGAGTTTAATATTGACATCCGTATTACAAAGTTGGTGAGCGGTCTAGGACTTTCTAAACTCATGGCTCAAACCAATTTGGATGAAAATCATATTGATATGTTAGAAGAAGATTAGAGACCTTATATTTGTGATATGGATTGTTCTAAGTGGTACAAATACATCATTGGATACTTGCAGAAGATGGTGCTACCCCCTGACATGAATGATAATAAAAGGAGAAAAATCAAGTTGCATACTCTAAGATATGCAATAATTCAAGGAAAATTATGGTGGAGGAGAAATGAAGGAGAGTTTCTCAAATGTGTGGTTATGTGCAAGATCATGAGGGGCCAAACTATGCCCTTAAGTTGCAATGAAAAATTAGAAAATCAGGGTTAGTGAACTTGACGTGAAAATTTGAACTAGCTATCAACCTAATATCAAAAAGTTGTAAGAATAGAATCTGTAGGAAATTGAATGTAGTTCCTAAAATACTAGGCCTTTTCTGAAAAAAAAGTTAATATGATTGGTGAAAAGTATATATTTCAATGCAATAGTACAAACATTTCAGGAAAAAAATAAGTAGGTGTATGTTTGACCACCTTAATCATAATCAAATGATAATATTTTTTTATAAGATTTTATATATAAGTAGTAGACTTATGCTCAAATGTGACACATAGTTTTGTGTAATTTTATTCCAAACAAATAATTAATTATGAATTATCTGCTACAACATTTTCAAAATAAAAAAGTCTCGTGTCTGACCACCTTAACTCATTGAAAAATTTACCAAATTAAAAAAAAAAACAAAATTTTTCCTTATAGTAGGCTAAGCATAGAATGTGAAGCATTTTTTGGATTTCAAAAATGTTATACGGTCTGAAAGTTATAGCCATTTTTCAATCAGTATATAAATCAACACTTTAGAGGTAAGTCAATTGGAAAATAACTAATAATTACTTACCGAATTCAAAATTTAACAACAATTATATCAATAGAAATCTGATAATCTCCTTAAGATACCCTTTTTGTTTCATCAAATTTGGGTGAAAAAAAAGTCGTCAGCTACATGGTCAAAGTCTGGAACTCAGAGAAATAGGGGAAAAACACATTTTTGAGACATTTGAAAAGTTGACTAGGTAGGTATGGTGCACAAAGCAATACCGAGCCTAATCGGGTACCCAATATTTTTAGGTACCCGAAAATCCTGACAAAATTTTGAATTTTAAATTTTCCCTCCCCTTTCTCCCTCTTAATTTATTTTCAACCCCTTTCTCCCTCCCATTTCTCCATACTTCATATGATATATTTTATATCAAAAATTATATATATTAAATATTATATAATATCTATTATATATTAAATATTATATAATATATATTAATATTAAATATTACATTATATATCATATATTATATATTATTTTATATGTATTATATATTAATA